>SNQJ01S0266139.1:0-11947 GCA_010110895.2 Picea sitchensis | reverse complement strand
GCTGCACTAATTCCACTGAAATTCCTGATGAATTTCCGGTAGAAACTAGCCAAACCATGAAAACTCCTCACCTCAGAAATATTTCTCGGTGATGGCCAATCTTAATTACCTCCACTTTATCTGGGTCCATTCTCAATTCATTTTCCGAAATAACAAAACCCAAATAAATGAGCTCTATCTTCATGAATGAGCACTTCTTCATGTTGACCAACAACTTCTCCTACTGTAGCTTCCTCATCACAATAGCTAAATGCTTAAAATGCTTAGCCTTCGTTTTGCTGAAAATTAGTATGTCATCCAGATATACGACGACAAACTTCCCGATGAATTCCCTCAGTACTTCATTCATCAATCTCATAAAGGTACTTGGTGCATTAGTCAAACCAAACGACATGACTAGCCATTCGTACAGTCCTTCGTTTGTCTTGAAGGTTTTCTTCCACTCATCGCCTTCTCTCATGCGAATCTGATGATATCCGCTTTTCAAATCTATCTTTGAAAAATAATTTGTCCCACTCAGGCAATCCATCAGATCATCCATTCTCGGCAGTGGAAATATGTACCTGATGGTTATTTTGTTGATCGCTCTTGAATCGGTACACATTCTCCATCCTCCATCCTTCTTTGGACTAAGTACTGTCGGAACAACACACGGGCTTAAACTCTCCCTGACCAATCCTTTATCCAGTAGTTCCTACACCTACCTCTTAACCTCCTCATTTTCTTGTGGCGTCAACCTATACGCGGCTTTGTTTGGAAAACTAGCTCCTGGTATGAGGTCTATATGGTGACTCACACTTCTCATCGGTGGCAACGAACGAGGTAATTCGTCCACTACGATGTCAGTGAACTCTTCCAGCAGTTCCTGAATCTCATCTGGTAGATCATCCACTCTTGTGCTAGTCAGAACAATCCTCGGCTTTCTGACCACAAAGAATTGTGGATCTTCCTTCTTCTCCATCTCTGTAAGAAGCTCCTTCCCACTCATGAGAAGTATTGTGTTGCTTAGTTCCGGTTTCACTTCCTTATCCTTTATCGGAAGAAACCTATGTGTCCTCCCATCCTTATCTAAAGTATATGTGTTCATTCTCCCATCATGAACCACATTTCTGTCATATTGCCATGGTCTACCCAGCAATAGATGACATACATCCATGGGAATAACATCACAAAGTACCTTATCATTATACTCCCTTATCTTGAATTCAACTAAACATTGTTTAGTGACACTCACCTGATGTCCCTTCTGTAGCCATGAAACTTTATATGGAATCGGGTGATCAATTGTCTCCAGCTCCAGTTTTTCCACCATCTCGGTTGAAACGAGATTATCTGTGCTACCGCTGTCCACAATAACCTTGCATACCCAATCCTTGGTCTTGCAAGCTGTCCTGAATAGTCTATTCCTTTAAGCTGAGTCCTCCACCTCCTTTCCGGGTGTTAAGAGGGCTTTACGCATCATCAACGACCTTCTGCCTTCTGTATCTTCAGACTCAACATATCGCCTCTGCGCTTCTGCGATGTGAGCTTCTTCGATGTCCTTCTTTTTCTCTGGACACTCAAATGACATGTGCCCATTCTTTCCACATGTAAAACATGTGATAACTCCACCTCATCCTCTTCCTCTACCTCTAGTACGAAGAAACATATTTGCGTCAGCATAATCTCCCCTCTGTTCATTATGTTGTCCCCTTTGTTCAACATGTGGTTGTCGTTGTGAGGTTCCACCTCTTTCAACTTTACCCTGAGGTTTATTCCATTCCTCCTTGGGCTTCTGAGTTCTTTCTTGGGCAACTACTTTGCCTCTGGGCTTACTTCTTCCTCGCCCTCGCTGACCTTGCTTACAGCTCAGCTTCTCCTCTGCTTTCAGAGCCATCTGATAAGCATCCTCCACCGTCCTGATGGTAACCATACTTAATTCATCCTGAATGTCGTATCTCAGACCATTCAGATATCTGGCAACCTTCTCATCATCGCTCTCCCGATGACCTTCTCTGATGTTCAGTTGATAGAATTCTTCAGTGTATTCTTTCACTGTCATCAGTTTCTGTCTCAGGTTATGCATCCTCCTGAACAGAGTGATTTGGTAATCCCTTGGGATGAACTTCGCTTTCATCTTCGCGATCATTCGATCCCAGATTTTAATCTTTTGCTTGGCTTTGGAGCGTCTGTTAGCTTATAGCTCATCCCACCACAATGCTGCATGTCCTTTCAAGTGTGTGACAGCATGTCTGGCCTTCTTATCCTCTTCGATATCCTCATAATCGAAGTAGGTGTCAAGAGCTCTAATCCAATCTAGAAGCTCCTGTGCATCCAGATTCCCCTCATAGACTGGAATGTCCATCTTTGCCTTCACACCCATCCTGGCAATAACTTTTATCAACCATTCAGTTGATGCGTCTTTAGCTGCAACTTCTTCGTGTTGTTCAGCTTTGACTTCACCTTCAGAGTCACTTAAATCTCCAGCACTGGCTGTGTGTCTCTGCGCTGCCTCCATATATTCTAGTCTTGCTCGAAGATCTCACATTTGCCTCTCCATTTCTGGATTCCCTACCGGCCTGCCTCTTCTTCTCACTTCCCTATCTTCTGGGTCAGGTGATTGTCTCTCCCTTCTGGACAACATGGTGAATTGTCTCTCTCTCTGCTACAGGAAACAAAGAGTTAATCCCACTCTAATACCACTTGATAGCAGCCGTCCACACTCCTCGGAGCACAACCTCTCTCCTCAGGACCTTCTTTCCTTTTGGCCCGAAGAACTCAACGGTTCTTCTATTTCCTTATCGGGAAATCTGCACCCCACAGGTTTTCTTTGGCTGCGATCCTCTCTTCTTCCTTTCGGAGGATCCGCCCTCACGACTTCACGAGTTCAGCAGTCGAGCGCTATACCCTCAGATCCCCGAGACCCGAGACCCGATGCCTTAGTCGACGCTCACTTGGTCTTCATCTGTCGGGACTTTGCTCAATCGTGACTTCGCTTCTCGCTACGCCAAGGCCTCAAGTTTCCAACTTCTGATGCCCGATGCGCCGAAACACTGATACGAACTTATCGCGCTTTCGCGACCTCGCACCCTCGCAACTTGAAACTTCCAATATTTGGTCTTTCACCCTGCAAACCCCAAGTTCGCGAGACCCCTATTTCCACCACCTGTCTTCCACTCACTGTTGTGGTCCCACACGATTTACGTAACTTCCCGAGATGTCGCATGTCACAATATCGTGACTCCCGTCACCAAGTTTTGGACACTTTCCTCACGAGATCATGATAGGCGATCTCGCGAATAATACAACGATCCTGGCCGAATTCCTTCAACGTTATGCCCCTCCTGAGTTTATAACCTTTTAACGCTTTCGTTGTAACCTCCTCGTACCTCCACAATATCCAATGACCCATGGAACTTTGAGAAATCTCCCGAAGGATTTCGATCGTCTGTTCTTCTTTATGCAATCCACGAATTGAGGAAGTGTCTCTCCACGAGACTCGTTCGCTTTGCTCACTAACCTACGACGCTTCCCTTGATATTTTAACGACAACTTTCCCTGCACTTTATCCTTTAATGATTTCGAAGGCCTACTCCTCCTGAGCTTCCTTATGATTCTCAAATCCTTAGAAGGAACTTTGCACGCACTCCTTGCGTCAATTCTTCAACCTTGTCTAAGTGTTGAAGTATTTCGACTCTGCGCACTCTTGCAGCAACAGTCTCTCGATACTTTGCTCAGAATCGCAACTCTGAGACTTCGCTTGGCCTGCGCACTCCTTGCACGGCACTGTGCCTATCTGCAACTTCAAGGAAATGAGAACAAAAGCTATCTCTAAGTGAACCCTTCTGTCAATGCACTCCTTGCGGACAATTCGACTGCACTCCTTGCAGGAATCTTCTAGCTCACTTAGAGAAACAATTGAAACTCATTCACTCACCCTCTCAGACTTCAATTCAACCATGAAATCACATACATAGCATATATAAAAGCAAATGTATGACAGGAAGAAAATATTCATGAGCATAATCATTAATACACAGAGAAATGACACATAACCATGAGATTGAATCAAGACTCTCTTCTATTAATTCAATATATGTACATGGGTGTTCTTTACACAGCTCTCTGCTTTCTTTTCTCTTCTTGAATGTTTGATAATGTTACAATGATACAATGAGGGTGTCTATATCAGTTTTCCCTCTTGGCCTCTAAAACTATCAAATCTACAATTAAAATCTACCTACCAGCATTAACTAAAATAAATGTTGTCTATCTACCTAAGGACTAGAGATATCTTCTTAAGGTCCATTACAATATACAAAGTGCACCTTCATAATGGCTTCATTAAAGACTTGCGCAACAATCCCAAAGTGTTTTCAAAATTTGGTGTTGGCTTGTCTAGCTGTCTTCCGCTCCACGCTAGCTCGCTTGATGAGTTGGCGATGCTCCTGCATCATTCATGAACACAAGTTGGGACAAGTTACTATGGGTTCTTATGCCAAGAGGTTATTGGAGTTGTTGCGGTATGTTCCTTACCTCAAGGATGATAAAGCAAGGATACAATGGTTCGTCAATGAATTACCACAATCCTATCAAGATAGGATTGAATTTGATGATCCTAAGACTTTGGAGGACATGATTAGAAAGGAAAAGTGTTTCTCTGACCAATCCAAGCATAGGTAGGAGACTCTTAAGGATTGGAAAAGGAAAGGCAAGACCAAATTTCAAAGGAAGAGATTAAAATTGTCCTAATATAAGAACTCAAATATAGGTTCTTAGTTCAATTATTTGAGTAGAAGTATGCACCAACATAATTTTCCATATTAGAGTGGGAATACGCCAACATAGAAAGTAAGGGAGAAAGTAGAGGAGAAAAAGAAAGGACCTCTACAATCTTGGGTTTATGGAGAGGCACATTTTTTGAGCGATTTCTCCCACAGACAACTTGACATCAAAATGGTTTACCATGATGAGGAGGCTACTAGTGTTAATGATCTAGTCAGGAGTGTGCCAAGAATTGAGGTTGTCGTTGAGAATAGGCACACAAACCACCAATATTATGTGTTGTAGTTGGAAGGTATAATAACCAAAAAGCCCATTTCTATTTCGATTGAACTTGGTTATAACCTTATCTATGTTTCTCTGCAAGTTGTTGAAGTGTGTGCTCTATAGAGGAAAATGCATGAAAAATAGTCGTTGTTTCAATTAGCCATAGGAACTAAGAGAAAAGTAATAGAAGTGATGGAAGAATTCCCATTTGAGATGAGTGGACTACATACAAAAGCATCCTTAAAAGTATTATCCTTAGGGTCATATGATTTTCTCTTAGGCATGGACTGGTTAGTTGTCCATAAAGTAAGATTGGATTCCCATGAAAAGACCTTATAATGTGGAGGTAATAAAGGAAACATGAGGGTGTTCTGAGAAATTTAAAATCTTGTATCGGTGAGACAAATGTAGACACTAAAACACAAGAAGTTTTTTTGAAAAGGGTGTCCATTCTATGCAATACAACTAATTAATGTAGCCAATAGTAAAGAGTTGAAGATTGAGGATCATCTAGTGTTGCAGGAATTTACACATGCATTTCCAAAGGAGGTACATGGACTTCCTGCCAACCAAGATCTTGATTTTTCTATAGACCTTGTACCAGGAGCATTGCCAACATCAAAATAACCCTACATAATGAGTACACCTAAGTTGGTGGAGTTAAAAGTGAAATTAAAAGAAATGATGGATAAAGGGTATATCTGGTCAAATGTAACCCCATGGGGATCACTCATGTTATTCATGAAGAAAAAGGTTGGTACCTTGCAATTGTGTATTGATTACCAAAAGTTAAACAACATGACAATCAAGAAAAAGTACCCATTTCCCAATATTGGTGATTTTTTATCAGGAGGAGCTACAATATTTTCTAAAACTGACTTGAGATCAGGATATCACCAAGTCAGGATTAAGGATGAATACATTCACAAGAGAAATTTCAAGAAAACATACGGACACTATGAGTTTGTGGTGGTTACTTTTGGTCTTACCAATGCACCAACTACCTTTATGTGTCTAATGAACAACATTCTTATCAAGTATCTATAAAAGATTTTTTTTTTGTTAGTTGACGATATACTAGTATATTCCAATACCAAGAAAGAGCACAATGAACATGTCAAGTTGGTTTTACAGGTGCTAAGAGATAACCAACTATATGAAAAATATAGTAAATGTGACTTCTTCTACAAGGAAATTCAGTACTTGGACAATAGAATCTCAGAAGAGGGAGTGGGAATAAATCCTAAAAAGATCAAGGAAATCATGGATTGGTCGTCCCCCCATTATGTAACTAAGGTAAGATAATTTGTGGTATTAGATAGATATTACATGAGGTTCATTAAAGGATTTTCCAATATTGGTCATCCCATTACCTCATTGCAGAGAAAATGGGTGAATTTTGTATGGTCAGTAGAGAGTGAAGCTAGCTTCTAGTAGCTAAAACACCTATTGACCAATACCCCTATTTTAAAGATCATAAACCCTAAGAAATATTTCTAGTATTTATCTATGCTTGCAAGGAAGGGATCAGTGGATTCGTTATGCAAATGAGACATGTGATCTGATATGAATCAAGAAAGCTAAATGAGCATGAAAAATGATATGTCACCCATGACTTAGAGCGTGCAAATATTCTACATGCATTAAAGATGTGGACCATTACCTGCTTGGAAGGAGATTTCTCTTGATGACAAATCATTATGGACTAAAATATCTATTTTATCTGCCACATTTGAATGCTAGACGGACAAAGTGGATGACACTGATAAATGAGTTTGATTTTGAGATCAAACATATAAAATGAAAATAAAACCAAGTGGAATATGCACTCGGTCAAAGTGTCTAGAAAGTACACCTAGTAGCAGCAAGTGTATGTGAGTATGACATTAAGAAAAGAATCATAACTCTCTTGCAAGGTTATAACCATTTCAATATTATGAAAGGAAGTTTACTACAAGATCCAAACATGAAGAAGTGTGGGGAATAGCATCTTATAGAAGATTAGTCATAGTTTTGTAATAATAGGTCCTATGTACCTGATTCAACATAGATTAAACACCTCATTATGGATGAGTTTTATAAGATACCTTATGTGGGTCATCCCAGTCATCAAAAAATGATAATAATAGTAAGGAAACTATGTTACTAGCCAAGAATGAAGAAGGACATTGAAGAATATATTGCAAAGTGCCTGGAGTGTCAACAAGTCAAAGTTGAACATAAGAACCCTGTAGGACTAGTACAACCATTGCAAATTCCAAAATGGAAGTGGGATAATATCTTTGTAGATTTCATCATAAGTTCATCCAGAAAAGATGAGCAACATGATGCAATCATGGTAGTGGTGGATAAACTGAGCAATGCATCTCATTTCGTTCCAATTAAATCTACTTTTAAAGCTATATATGTTGTCGATATTTTTATGAAGGAAATTTCCAGGTTGTATGGTATGCCCAAGACTATTATTTCAAATAGATATGTGAAATTCACATTGAATTTATGGAAAAAATTGTTTGTGGGGTTTGGAATGCATCTTGCATTTAGCACAACCTGCCATCCTCAAACAGATCGACGGGTTGAAAGGGTAAATATAGTGTTGGAAGATATGTTAAGGACGCATGTCATGCATCAACTTAAATAGTGGAAAAAATATCTACCTTTGGTAGAGTTTTCCTATAACAATGGTTATCAAGAGTCATTGAATATGATCCCATTCAATGCTTTGTATGGCATAAAATGTAGAGTTCCAATTACCTAGGAAAATCTAGTGGATAGGATAATGCTTGGACCAAACATATTAAAAGATATGGAACATGAAATGATTAGACTAAGGAATAATTTAAAAGAATCACGGAGAGAGAGAAAAGCTATGTAGATAGAAAAATAAGTCATAAGTAATTTAAGGTGGGAGATCATGTGTACATTAGGGTGAAACCCAAAATATTCTCCCTAAGAATGAGAAATTGCACCAAGTTAGCACCCCCCTATTGTGGACCATTTGAAGTCCTCGAAAGAGTGAGATCATTGGAATAAAAAATTCCCTACTTCCCATTGTTAAATATCACAATGTGTTCCATGTATCCTAATTAAAGAAGTATATTCATGATTCTAATCACGTTATTTATTGGATTTTGATACAGGTGGAATCAAAGGGAGAATTACATCCCGATCCTCAACACATACTTGATTGGAAAGAGACATAACTCCGAAACTAGACCGTCATGTAGGTCAAGGTGTAATGGAATCACTTTGGAGAAAATGAGGCCACATGGGATTTGGAGGATGCCATGAAGGTGGCATAACCAATAATTTGTTATGTATAAATTTGTATATATTTTTTTAAAACATGAAGAATGGTGTTTCCTTAAGTGGGAGTGGAATGTGACACCTCATTTTCCCCCAAAGTCTATTATTGTGTTTAAGACTTCATGCATTGTAATTGATGAAGATTGTAACTGTGTTTATGTTAATGAAAACACCAAATCAACTGAGTGAGAGGGAAGCCTTGTAGTAATAATCATGATACCATGAGTGGGAGATGGTGCGGGGGAAACTGAGAAGTTTGTATAAAGAAAATAGGAAGATTTCCCATAAACCCAACTTACACCTACAGAACCTTGAATTCCTAACCTGTCCAAAGTACTTTGTTTTCCCTATCCACAAGAAACTTGTTAATGGCATATAATTGGGTGTTTGAAGTAGTTATGACTTCTTTCAGAGTGCATACTTGAAAGAGTGAAGTATCATCTATAGTTGTCAGCCACAAGTACCTAGAGTTTCCCCTTCGATTTGGGATCTTGATTGCAAGGGATTACTTATAATAGAAGCAAGTGGGGATCCCAAGGAATAAGGAAAATGTTCCAGTTGAGGAAGAGGGAATGAACATGAGAACACACAAAAAAGGAAAGAAGATAAATGCATAGAGAAAAAACGCACAAGCATACTCACAAACATATGGTATGGTAATGTGAATGAGAAGACAAAGCTCATGCACACAAACTTGAGAAATAGAGGAAAATTGGAATCTTTCCCAAGACATGAATGGCCACCCTAGAATAGAGAATACACATATTTACACATATCTATAATTCTATCATAAATTTATTATTCCAATATATAAAAAAGACATAATTATTCAAATCACAATGATTTCACTCATCATATTTATGTATTTTTGTTTGTAAACATGTTTAATCAACATATTGTATCTTTTTGGACAATAAACAATTCACCTTGAATAAGAGTTAAACATTATATGACATTAATGGTTATAGTGTTTTGTAATCACAATTCAAATTAAACGATTTTGTAAAATTAAAGTTAAACATTATATGGAAGCTCTAAATTTAAATGAGTGATACATCTCAAATTTAATTAAAAAATAAAGACAACATTAGCACACTCATAATGCATTTATAAATCAAACAAAAACAACATCAACATGATATGAAAAACACAATATACATGAGTGATATGCATATCAAATATACATATCAATTTACATGTCAAATATACATCTCATTAAAATCAATAAACATGTCACATTTAAATCTCAAGTCAAATGTACAACAATCAATATACATGTCAAGTAACACTACTATCTAGGTCCACCACCAGAGATAGAGGCATGAATTCCTTTAATACCATATTTAGAGGATATATCAAAACCAATGTCATATAACCATGAAAAATATAGAGTTTGATATATCTCTCCGCCAACATCATGTAGAGGAGGAGGATCAGCGGGTGGTGTAGCTAGTGACACATGTGGAGGAGGAGGAGGAGGAGGACTAGGTGGTGGAGGGAAGTTTGATCGATCTGATGGAGGACCAAGCAGTGGAGAATCATGCAGAGGATAATCAGGATCACCATCCTCAAAAGATGAGCTAGATGAAGTTAAATGAGTACCATCCCTCAATCTCTAGATGAGTTTGTGGGCACTGAAAACTTGACACATGAATGAAGTCTTGTTACAAGGAAGGGTCGATCATATCACATATAGCTCTGGTACCTATAATATATCTCTAATACGTGTAGGTTCCACTCCCTGCCTAGAAATTTGATGACATATGCAATATGCCACCTGAGTTTGAAACCTCTGAACCTACCTGCCTGGCATGTCAGGTATATGTATTGGAAATTGCAAGCTGACTCATCCATCTCCTCATGAGGTTGGGGAGGCTCCTCTCCAATATATGTGCCAATATATGAAAAACAATATATGACGATAATAAAAAAAATTGAAACAAAATTTTACAATAAATTACGTTGTGCATTAAATAAGAAAATAAATACGCTACTAGATTTATTAAAACATAATAATAATATTACCTTTGTAATCTAGTGGCCCATCTACAGTAAACATGGTGTTCTAGAATCTTCTCTAATCCATTCATGTTTATGGATATTGTACAAGATCGAGGACAGGATTGTCCTCTCCAACCAAAAAATCACATATCTCTCTACCAATTGGAATACACGACCACTCTGTCTGGCCCTTCTTAGGAAACAATGTTTCTTCATAGATTGAGGCATCGATAATGCAACATTTCAGTGAACAGTTCTTAGTTTTGCATGGTTCATTTGGTAATATGTTATGAACCATCAATGGTGATTCCTATAAATTCACAGGATCCATTGTGTGTGGTTCTTCCTATCAATTCAGAGAACGCACCGCATCCAGGGTGAGATAAACATGTGAAGCGCACCATGTAGAACACTTTTTTTTAAATGAAAAAATGCCAAATTTAAGTTAAATTTTCAATTTTAATCCAATGAAAATTAAAATAAGGCAGTAACAGACAATTTACCTTGTCTCTTCTCACTTGAAGAGGCATGGATGGATTGTAGAGGAAAAATTAAATTTTCAATTTTTTTCCAAAATTGGAAAGTTTATGAAATATATAGGTGCACTAAGTAACCAACATTGTAGAGCACCAAAAATAGGACAACCATAGAAGGAGAGTGAGCATTAGTTCTTCTATGAAAGGTTGTAAGTACAAAATAAAATGTAATAATGAAAATCAGTTTCGTAATTTTTTATTTTTTTTACCCTATCATGATGCACCCAAAAATAAGATTTATAGATACATTATATAGTACCCGAACACACTGGTAGATTTTTTATTTTACCATATCGCAATGTGAAATATAATTGGACACACCGATGCATTCGAGTATGCACAATACAACACTTCTATTTTTGGGCTTATATTAAAAAACTCCACTATTATATATATATATATATATATATATATTGGATTCTTGGGTGTGTGTGTGTGTGTATTATTTTTTTTCTCTACTCCCATATTATAGACACCATGGTGTGTGGTGTTTATCTGGGAGAACCATTATGCCTTTTTTTTTAATAAAAATTATATATACTATCATTTTACATTAATAATTGTTATCAGTGCACTTTATTTAGTAAGAACTAGGAGTTATGTTTGTGAGTGCAGTAGTGTGTTTTGATGATGGAGGTGCACCAATGTAAAAACCTTCATAAAAAAATTCGGCCACCCATCTCCACTAAACACCTCTGCTATAAACAAATAAGGGGTGCTTTTTTCAGGGAGGTTCCATAAAAACTTCTGCAACAATGTTTTCTCCTTATGGTTCCTTCTCTCTCTCTCTCTAACACATGTGCTCACATTGTGTGTGTGTGTGTGTGTGTGTGTGTGTGTGTGACTTTTCCCCTCTCCCCTTTTGTTAAGACCTTTTCCTGCTTTCATTTTTTTCCTCTCATTCTATTTTCCCCACTCTACTCCTTTTATTTCCCCCCCTTCTATACCTCCCATTTTTCTCATTTACTTTTATCCCTTCTTTTTTCCCCTTTTTTGTTCAATATACTTAGCCATATTTCAATTTGCAGGTTGTCAGGTTGGAAAGCTCATGGGTTGTCGCATTTTCATTTCCATCC
>SNQJ01S0266138.1:0-11947 GCA_010110895.2 Picea sitchensis | reverse complement strand
AGAATGATTTTCTAATCGTACTTCACCATTCGAATACTTTTGCCTTTTGAACATGCTTCCATTTTCTTGCATTGAAATTGGCAGGGACTACGCTGCTTCGCTGCCCTTGTTTTATTAGTTTTAATCTTGGTAGTTTTTATTCTTCGTTAATGGGGGTAATTAGTTTTTGTTAATTTTGTTAATAATTGTAAATAAATGTAAATAATGTAAACAATTTTCTTAGTTTTTATTTTAATTTGATTTTTAATTAATATTTTATTTTTTGTTGATTGTGGAAATCAACAACTGTCGGGCATGTACTTGTGTGACACGTGGTCATGTTATCCTACTGCTATGACTATAACCCCAGCCATGCCAACGCGACCCCTCACGCAACACACAAGGTAAATCGAGGGTTTCGAACGGGTGACTTCACATAATGGAGTCCTTAACGGTACACTCCATCACCGACTATTCTACTTCCCGAGGGCTTTAATTATTCTCCTATTATTTAAAAAGAAAAAAATAAATAAAAATGGAAAATTAGAGAAAATGATGTTGCAAGCCGCAGGTCCCATGTTGCTTGGGTGATGAATCAAACTATCCATTGGGGTATAAGCCATCTCATCACTAAATGTTGATCTCTTGTACAGGTGGAATTTTCCTTTTGCAGGCTTAAGAATCAATGGTCCAGATTAACCAATGGGTTTGATCAATGACTGTTGAGTGATGATTTTTAGAAGACCACAACTTTTTCTACGGGTGTCAAAATGAGGCATGTGATACCTAATTGGAAATGTATCGGATAAAGGAACACGGTGGTATAGTTCTCCAGGCTGAAAAACTGATATAAGACATCATAAAACACAAAAAACAACAAACCACAGATTTGGGGGGGAAATTGTCCATACCAACTTCAAACGACCATATCTGGAGCTACGAGCAATGAAATCAGGCCTAGGAGGGCTCAATGGAAAACTGGAGGAGAGAAGAATAGTTTGGGATAACAAGTTTTGATAGATTAAGAGTAGAAAAAGTACAAAAATGAAAAACATAGGTGGAACCCAAATTCAGATAAAGAACCAGACACACAGACTTCAAACAATCATATCTCGAGCTATGGGAAATAAAATCGAGCCAGAAATAGCTCAACAGAAAATTGAGATAGAGGAGAAGAATACAAAGGGATCTTAATCAGCAGAAAGAAGCCAGAAATTCCTAGAAAATTTTGAGGAACAAAAGATAACGCCGATGGACAAAGTCAATGATTATTTTTAAGCGACTATAATTTGTAAACTGTCTAAGGATGAACATAATGATTCATGAGTTTGTTCAGATTCTCTTTTATAATGCTCACATGTTCATTTTTGAAATGTAAGAAAAGTAACATAAGGAAAAGGAAATGAACACTCATGAGAACCAAGAGTCTCTCTCATGTCTTATAAAAGAGAACTCATAGCATAGAGAATTGACTTTTGCCCTTTGTAACAAAAGATGATACTTTTACTTCTGAGTAATAAAGAGAATGAGACATTTTGAAGTCATAATTGTTGGCAAATACTTGTGGGACTATTCTACACTTGTGTTTGTGGTTTAAGTTTTATGGGTATTGATCATGTGAACTATTTATGTGCTTAGTATCTAGAATTCTTATGTTGTTGTGATTTCTTATGAGTGCAGGGATGATGTTACATATTTCCTTTTCAACTATTTGAGACGATTTCTGCAATATTATTGTGCTAACATGTCTAGGTTGTCTTGAACTATTTATGTTGTCTAGATATTACCTTTCACTGTATTCATTCTATTAGTTTTGATCTCGGGATAGATTAGAATTAGTTAGGATTAGATTAGTTTCCTTTAGTTAGATTATCCTTTGAATTATTTAGAACTCTTTGGGGGGTAGTCCATTATCTTTCCCCTTTTTATTCTTTTAATTATAAGTGGCAGCAAGGCCCATATACTCACGGGAAATGCTACACCAAACACGAGTAGGTCTAGTTGGGGCATACCATTGGGGGTTCTCCCTCATCTTCTTAACATGCCATTCAGACCCGTCAATAGGGGGTACACACCTTCTTTGCCTTAAAATGATTGAAGGAGACTTGAGTTGCATTTCGGCAAGGGCGGGGTGACTTGGGAGCATGCCCAAGGAGTGGACCCGTCTGCCCTTGGAAACATAGGCACACCCATTGGTACACCCATGAGGAGTCACGATAATCAGCATGAAGAGAACACAAGTAAAGTGGTGCACGTCCAAAGATGCAGTGTGTTGGTCTAAGAGACGAATAATTGATGGGCACATGGGATTTGGATGGGCGCATCAGGTCCACGGAAGGGGCACGATGATCCAAGTGGATATTGGGGGCCACCCACATTTTCCAAATGGCTCAAAACAGTTTTCTGGCCATTTTGGCAATTTACTATTTTTAGCAGGTTTTCACTTCCAGGGCCATTTTGAGGGCCTAAATGAAGTTTTTTCGAGATCGAGGTTTTGAAGCTGTTTTTAACTTCTGCGGCCATTTTGAGGGCTCAAATGAAGTTTTTCAGATCGGTTTTTAATGATAGCCTAAGGCATGATTGAGTCCACAAAATCAATCTCCTTGATGACACCTTTCAAACAAGATAATGTGCGCCCCAAACGGAGATCACATGCAAAATTTACAACCCCAGGAAGTTGATGCACCAACTACCCAAACGAGGCCCATGACTTTTGGCGCTTCATCTCCTAGGGTTAGGTTTTGATGTCTAGGACTTTGGCATCTCACTATCAGAAAAAAGGCCTTCCGGAATTTCATTGTAATCATATATGTTCTCATAATGCGAAGTAGTCATTCACATCTCTTCTCGTAGATAAGTCGCCACCATTCTTAGCCAGTCTTTCACTGCATTTTACAGCCAGACATTTCTTTCATTAATAGAAATCGTACATCAGACTGTTTATGGTTGCATCTCTCCGGGATATATTTCTCGTTATATTACCGGATATACGCCATATCTCCTCGCATTTCTTTATTATATCTCGCCTCTCATTTCATGCCGAAAATAATTCTGGACTGGTATCAGAGCAAGCCGCCTTGACTGCTTTTTCGCCAGGCTGTCCCCTCGGTTTTAGGTCCGAAAGAGTAGTGCTATCTCAGGCTTGTCTCTCTCGAGGACAATCGCTTCGCGACACCCAAGAAAACCTCAATGGCTAAGCAAAAATAAAACTATAGAGCAGACGACGCCCGCTGCTTGGAGCAAGTCGTTAAATCGTGAGGGACGTAAAATGATGGAGAATTTTTCCCATCCTTCAACGCCCACGATAGTATCGACGATTTTCATCATCAAGTTTACCACTTTGGAGACAACTCTCCTTTTAAGGTATATGTTAATTTTGATATTCCCTTATTTGGAGGTCAAATAGATGCGTATGCCCTAGATAAATGGTTAAATCGCTAGAAGGTTATTTCTCCTTGCTCATAATTTTCTACAAGTTAGAAAAGATCACCTTTCACACCTTAAGGCTCTCCCCATGTCAAACATCGTGGGAACCATCGAGTAGAGTTCCACAGAGGGATTATGGAATATATGGGCCGAGCCCACTTGGGAATTTTTTGTGATGCGGTAAAGGAACAATACCCCCCTGTTGGAAGCTACGAGGAACAATATATATATAATCACATCAAGCAAGAAGAGAGGGGCCAAACAGTGTTAGATTTCCCAAATACCTTCCATACCTTACACTCAAATAAGGGTATCAAAGACCAACTACATTTGGTTCTGAATACTGTGGGGCTCTACACATACATCCAAACTGAAATGGATTTTCCGACATCTCATCACTCGGTGACGCCTATCGATATGTTGTTAAAATCGAAAGGAATTTAAGCACTGTAATCAAATCCGGAGTTCTGGTTTGCAAATGCACAACAACCAAAATATGACAAAGACAACTCTAACCGAAACGCCTCCCGAAAATGCACCCAAGCCATAGGAAAAGAAGCGTCACTTCTGAAGACAAAGAAGGACACCGGAAATGGTGTGATTTCCACAAAGCCCCCTGGCACAACACCGACAAATGTCGCTAAAACAGCCATTGGTGGTCGTAGATCAAAGACAAGGAGTCAACTCCCATTCGTGACCGACATTCCCAAAATAATGGTAAAAGACGTATCATCGACGCAGACCCCATTGCTGTTTTCACGACCACAACAATTCAAACCGTAAGAACCAACAGATTCAGAAGAGGGGAGCTCTTCATCTTCACAAGCGGGTGAAGGGGACCCTCGCTGCATTTTATTGTTGATACGGAAGCCAAAAGAACCTCATCTTCAGGTCGCCAAACAAAGGCTTGGGATTGGTTTACAACACCACACCTCGGCAACCATTAACACCAGTGGTTTCGGCCAAGGACTTTAGATTCTTCATGTCGCCTAGCAGCGGTTTCCATTGTCATATGGCACGTTGCCCCAATCGATGTCCTGATGTTCTCAAATAAACCATATATGTGGAAACGCAATGCTATCTATGAGTCTCGACCCTCGTAGAGTGTCATTATTACCGGGGTCATCTCATGTGATACCGTGAGGTTCTTAACCACTCTGGGCACCTAAACAAAGGCCGCAAGGTAGCACTTCATACTAGAAAATTCATCTTCCACAATCTGTTCAGCAGAACGTAAGGATATTGTATTACCACAAATGCACAAAGCAGTCCCCTATCCAAATGTGCGTCGACAAGGTTGCAAAGAAAGCATGAAGATTCTCTACATACCATCTTAAAATACGATTGTTGCAAGGTCCACTCCATGTACCTACTGTGCGTTCGCGGACATTTCCACAAACTACAACGCGGATTCTCCAAAGAAGACAAGTGTAAATTTCACCAAGATGCATTCAACAAATGCTTTTCCCTCTCCCCCTGAAACTCAACTAATGGAGACCATTGATTCCTAAGGAGGGTGATTGATCCAAGTGGATATCTGGGGCCAATCTTGATCTTTTCCAAATGGCTCAAAATGCTTCGCCATTTTGGCAATTTTACTATTTTTAGCAGCTTTCTCACTTCCTCGGGCCATTTTGAGGGGTCTAAATGAATTTTTTCGAGATCGAGGTTCTCAAATGATAGCCAAAGGCATGATTGAGCCCCAAAATGAATCTCCCTCGACGATAATACCTTCCAACGAGCTATCACATTTCTAAAACAAAGATCGTATGCAAGTACTCATCCTCGAAGTTTTACGCACCAACTTACTCCAAAATCCAGGGCCCACATGACTTCCTTTGGCTTTTCATATCCTAGGGTTAGTTTTGGATGTCTAGGACTTTTGCATTCTTCATTGTGTAAAAAGGTCTTTAGAGCCCCATTGTAATCATGTTCTTGTGGATGCGAGTAGTTGTCACATCACTTCTCGTGAGACAAGTCGCCACCATTCTCAATGTAGTCTTTCACTGTATTTTTGATACCTCCGGCATACCTTTCATTAATAGAAATCATGTATTACTGTATCTCTGTGTTTATGGTTGCATCTCTGATATATTTCTGTTATATTACTGGATATACGCGATATCTCTGTGCATTTCTTTATTATATCTCCGCTCTCATTTCGTGCCGAAAATAATTCGGATCACACGACGATTTGGTTGAGTGTGGGTTCACAAATCAGCATGACACACCCAAGAGACATGACATTTTGCACAAGTGACTCTTGGATTCCATATAAGAGCAAGGGTGCACAACTAAAGGAAGGCATAAGGCATTTTTTTCAAGATATTTGGAGAGCAAGTCTGAGGAAAGTCTGCGAAAAAAAACTGAGGCATAATTTCCAAGATGGAAGACACATACCCAAGAGTTGGAAATTTTGATAGGTTTTGGGGAAGTCTAAAAATGCAGGTTTGTGGAGGCATGTGTGAGGTAGAACCAAAATCTATGTTAGCTTGGTGAAATTCTATGGAAACGAAGGGAAAATAAGTTTGTGGTTGTGGGCACATCTTAGGTGCACCATAGGTGGTTGCAGAGATGGTTGCGGAAGAGATTCTTTGGGTGAAAAATCTGTTCTTGGGTGTCTTCGTGAGGTGAGTTATTTGACTCTACCATGTTGTAAATTTATTCGATAGTGCTCATGGTGTGACGATTTCGCAATAACAAAGACTTAGTCGGGTGTTAGGCATGATTTTTGTCGCCCATACTACTTTTGTGTTTTTCTTTGTTTTCTTCTGTAGTTGTTATCTTGGATTCTCATGTTCATGGATGCATGCTTAAATAAGATTAAGTGTTAAGCTATGTTAACAATTGTCTAAGTAAGCAAGAGTTATAGTAGAGTAAGAGCGTGACTCGTCGGTAGCTCAAAATTGAGTATGGGTATGCTCTAGGTGAAGAGGCGTAGTTCAGATGAAGTATTATTGGTGTGCCAAGCAACCAAGTAAGAATCGTCATGGTGTTGCGCGTCCTCAGGAAGTGAATGATCGTAAGATCTGATTAGGCATCATGTGGGGTCATGACACCCATGATATAAAAAATCAATTGCAATTGTAAGAAGCCAAAACAAAAATTAGGAATGAAGAAAGAGGTTGATTACATAGCTATATGCCTATAATGTTAGAAGGTGAAGGTTGAGGATAGGCATCCAGCTCGACTGCTACAACCAGTGTCCAATCCTGAGTGGAAATGGAAAGTGGTTACAGTGGATTTTATTATCAAGTTGCCCATAATAGTGTAGCATCATGATTCCATCATGGTGGTGGTGGAAAATTTTACTAAGGTTGGACATTTTATTCTGGTGAAGACTACACACAAGGAAGCAAATATTGCATAAATCTACATGAAAGAAGTTGCCAGGATACATGGGGTGCCTAAAGAAATAGTTTCAGATAGAGACCCCAAATTCACATCCAATTTTTGGAAAGGTTCAAAGGCTTTGGGAAAAATTTAAATCTCAGTAAAATGTATCACCAAGAATTTGATGGGAAAACATAGAGGACCAATAAAATAATTGAAGACATTATCATACTGTATGTGATAGACCAGCCATCAAAGTGGGAAGATTACATTCACTTATTTGAATGTGCTTACAATAATGGGTATCAAGCCTTATTAAAAATGATCCTAGTTGAAGCATTGTATGGAAGATAGTGTAACACTCCAGTGAGTTGGGATAACCTAGTAGACAAAGTTGCCATTGGGATAGATTCGTTGAAATAAATGGAAGAACAAATGACAAATATTAGGTAGAATTTAAAGGCTTCCCAAGACATGCAAACAAATTATGCAAGGAAGAACATATTTTTTCAGATATTTTAAAGTGGGAAACCATTTTTTTCTAAAAGCAAAAGTGAAATAATTTCTCTAAGACTGGGTTGTTTCCCAAAGTTGACAACAAGATATTGTGGGCCTTTTGAGATCTTAGAAAAGATAAGCCTAGTTTCATACATCCTAGAATTTCCTTCATCCATGAGAGTGCATAATGTATTATATTTTTGTTCGTAAAGAAATATGTGCCTAACCCTAACCACATAATTGATTGGACTATGATTGAGGTGGAACATGAAGGGGATTTTCGAGTGGAACTAGTATGCATCCTGGACCAAAAATTCAAAGTGTTCAAGAACAAAGACATAATCTTGGTAAAGGTTCCATGGACCTTCTAGAGTCATGAAGACTCAACCTAGGAGCACGAAGAAACTATGCGAGAGGAATACCCACAATTTGTTTTTCAAATTTGAAGAAAATAGAATATAAGGATGCAAGACTCCATTTTGAGCAGCTAAAGTTTCAGAACCTCATCTAAGAGTCCTATCCAACTTATGTTGGGGGCCCTGATAAAATAATGGTATAGCCCAAAGGACTAAGATCAATGAAGGGGATACATTCCTTGGTTTAGTGAGTTGAGAGGAACATGAGATTATGGTTCGAATTGTTGTTGGAATTAAATAAAATTTGTATAATTTTATTTCTTAGTATTCTAACATAAATATTTTCATGTATATCGTCATAGTGTTGTGCACCAACGATGTTGCACAATTGTGGGGGAGGGGGAATGTAATTTCCCCACTATAATCCCTTATTTAATTAATGCTTAATTTAGATATGAAATGTGGCCACGACCAAGCGATGTATATGCAAATTCTATTTCTGAATTTTAATAAACAAAATGTGATGTTGGCTACTGAGGGTACATGGACATGGATGGGGATGATTAATCCATAAGAGAGGATGGGTCTAGAAAGGGAATTTTTATTCACAATTTAATTCCCAAATATTTTTCTCAGTTTTATTGTTTTGAGTGAACCTTATATTTTGTTGTTGAGTGTTCCTAAGGCCAATGATTGATTGCATGTAAGAGGGTGGGTGTGAGAATTCACATCCCATATTTATTGGGAGCATGGGGCTAAAGTGGAATCAACATTGGGATGAGTGTGAGTCGAATTTCCTATGGAAAAGAGAGGAAATTCATATGGGAAGAGGAGGTAGTCTTAGATAGTCATGTTTTTGCATGAACAACAAGCAAAGAACAACAAAGAAGAGCATTGGATCTGGAACAACCATGGAGGGTGAATTCTAAAGCGCTTTTGGAGTTAAATATTGAAGAATCAAGTTGGAAGGATTGCAGAAGAACCAAGTTGTTAGGCTTGAAGAGTGAACTCTCATGTGAGTTGCACTGAAGAAAAAAACATGTTGTTGTTTGTTTTACTGGTATTTTTCCTAGTAGTGATCTCCCTTGAGTTTCCTAGTAGTGATATTCTTGGTTACCTGCACCAAAGGGATCCTAATAAAGAATGGGATGCCCAATAGACTAAGAGCTATGAAGGGGTACATTCCTTGGGTTGGGCATGTTGAGAGGAAGAGAGCTGGTGGAAAATCAGGATAGCTATAGGAGAATGCTAGTGGGTTGTGCAATTTTCTGAGCTGTGAGTGGAAATGAGTGACCACCCTCTTTTGTGTATTGTTAGCCCCAACTCAGGGGTGACTTGTTGTTGGTATTTGGAACAAAAATTCTATGGTTTGGTGGACCATCTATCCCAAGTAGTTGGTGTTACAAGATTTTTCCCCTATGAACTTGGGTCATGTCACAACAGAGCAAGACCATATATAAAAGACAACACCCTACCCTCACACACAACAATAATATGAGAAGCATAACTACTTTGAGGAGAGAAAGAGAGAGAGAGAGAAGGATAGGCCTCACACCTTGTATCCTACGTATGATGTTGATCCTTGCTCTCCACCTTCGATGTTGCTCCTGGTATCCATCAGTATCAACCTGCAAAAGAAGGCTAAATCTATGCTGCAACAAGGTAGTTATAGATTCAAATCATACATATAACATGCAAATATTCAAGTATATGAAGAAAACTAGCATATATCAACATATTGAAATCAATTTACACATGTATGGAGGAAAGAGAACTCTTTTATTGAAAACAATAAAAGTGAGTGGTTACAACCTGACTCGAATCGTCAGTATTGTCTCGAAGCCAACTGCACAGGTTCCTCCACTGGTCCTTCAAGCATCAACTCAGCACGATGGCCCTTCTTCGGATGACCCAAAAAAGATAGGAACACACCCTATATTCATATAAGGGAGAAGAAGGATTATTGGAAAGCAAGATCCAAAACAAGGGGATGTTACTCAGAGGATGAAGGGAAATAGGGAAGCTCGCAAATTCAACAACATAACTTTGCACCTAGGTTTCCCTCCTCATATATTCCCTCAAAGGTTCCTTTATACCATCCTCAAGGGGTTGAGGTGGTTGAATTCCATTTTTTACGGGCCCAAGGGATTTTGGGAAAGAGCCCAATCGAAAAACCCGCCCGAAAATGTGGATTATTTTATTTTTTATTATTTTTTATGGGATCCACAAGTTGCACACTAGCAAGGCATGGACATCTGCGGTTTTCACATTAATGACCCATGGATGGCAATAAAATGTTGGTTTTTAGATGATTCTGATACAGGAGGATGGGGTTTAGATTTTCAATCTAAGAAAAATGACTAAGCCATCTCACAATTCAAATGATGTGGAAAATTGCGATATAACAACTGGTTGCACAAATATTTTAAAAAGATAAGTGTTTTATCTATTTTTTGTCTTGCATTATGAGTTTTAATTTTTTTTGTTTAAACTCTATGTATGAAACTGATTTATATGTTGTTGTAATGAGTTATTAGTTGCATTCATTTTTTATTCAACATGTTGTAGATGCATTTAGATAATGGTTAAATATGTATGATTAAGTAGTTGGTAAGCTACATGAATTTATTTAGTAGAAAAATGTTATTCTTATGTGTATTCGATTTGTAATGTTCCTCAGTTAAGCTGGGAGACGTTACAATCTATGTGTATTGTCTTTCCATCTCCCACCCCTCATGAAATCCTCCTCCAAGTCAAAGTTATTCCAATTCATTCCCCTCACGTTCCTCTCTCTATGTACAACCCTAATAAATTAGGGAAGAGTACTCTCTATCCTATGACCAACGATGAGCCTAAAGATTCTATCAGTGGGAGGCATATATTGCACCTCTGTAATCTAACATATCTTCTCAACATTCTAATATATTGTCTGCATTGTTCAATGTTGTGATAACTTCAACCATCCAAATTGTAATCTCCTTTTTCTATTTTTTAGTTTTGTGAACCACTCCTTCAAATCCATTCATTTGCTAATTCTCTAATTGAGATTGTAGAGATTCTTATTATCATTGCCAAATACTTCCATTTCTCATGAACTTATAGAATCCTTGTGGAATAAATAAAATGGATTTTTTCTATTCTCTCCCAAGATATAAACTCTATCATGTCTCTCTCAATAGGTCGATGTAGATCCTTAAACATCCATGAGCCTTGTAATTGAGTCCCACATTTCTTTCATTTCTGTGTCACATTTATTGCTCCGAGAAATTTCACCCTTTCCAAAGTTTCCCTAGACACATGGATCTTATTAGATGGGTTATCTTGTTTAGGTTGATATGATTGTTTTAATAATCTATCCAATATTTGTAAAAAGTGCAACAAGTTTTCAAACCCTCGTCAACTTCATTGTTTCTTCCAATGATATCCAAACAAAACACAAAGAAATTTATTTCAGCAAAGTCTCATAGGGTGATTATATAGGGCTTGAACAATACCCTTCTCAAAAGTCTAAAGTTTGAAACTCATCAAGACTAGGATGCAATCCATAGTGAATAGTTAATCATTCAACAAAAATGTTGCATCCTCTCAAATATTAGTGAGTAATACCGTTTTACCACAAAGAATGATTCTTCTTCCTCTGTGTCCACTAAGATTCAATAGTTTCTTATTGAGGTGGTAGAATTACCTATGGAATATTGAAGATTGGAATATGCATTCTCTCATCTCCATCGTTGACGTGGTGTTGACTCGTAAATAAAATTACTGATAATGGTACAAAAATATCAAACACACTTTGATCTTCAGTGACTTGTGGAATAAAATTTGTGAAGTAGCAACTACCAGTGGAGAAGAAACCAATTCAGAAGCACAATCAAATAGTAGCATACCAACCATTCCTACATCAAATAAGGATCATTCCATATGGAAGGACAAAGACTTGAAATCATATGTTGTTATTGTTGTGACGGTGAGTGAAGAGGTGAACTGCCATATTGCTTCCATTATTGACCCATATAGTGCTTTGACTAAATTGAACGACTTGTGTGACACTCACTTATAATTGAAACTCGTACAATTGTTATTGAAGATATTCAGCTTAGAGTTGAAGAATGATGATCCTTTGGCTTTATCTTTTGAGATCAAAATCATAATGCATGACATTCATGCCATTGAATTGAAGATAGACCTCCCTCTCACTGACTTCATTAAGGTTCTCCATCCTACATATTCTCACTACCTTGAATCCTTACAAGCTATTGGTCAAATCAAATCCATTACATTTGACACTTTGGTGGATAAAGTTGTAGAACATGAGAAATCCTTTGGAAAGAAGTTATCTCATTCCATTGGTGAGA
>SNQJ01S0266137.1:0-11947 GCA_010110895.2 Picea sitchensis | reverse complement strand
GACGTAGTGAAGAAGGATCAATAGGGGGAGATGGAAGGAGAAAGAGGGAAGGAAAATAGAAGAAGTTAGAGCTCGAAGAGGTCAACCTGCTTGAGGTTGAGTGGATAAAGGAGTTAATGTTCCTGTTCACTCTAAGAGAAGGTTCCTCTGAGCCATGGCCTCTTACAATTTTGGTCTTTATAGTGAGTAACAATACACAAAGTTTATGTATAGCTCACCCTCTGTAATTTCATCCTAAGCATAATAGAAATCCCGTCAAAATGTTGAAATATCTGTTATTTTGGGTGCATTTAATCATTATTGCAAATATGTTCATGTAATTCTATGAATGCATTATTTTGGTTATAAATGAAAACATTACCAATGCTTTCCAACTCACCACAACGTTAAATCCTTGTATGTGTCTCATCCATGTTTGTGGGAAACATAATCTGCTACAACCAATTTTGAGTTATGGGGATTGATAGTTGAATCAAGAGTTCAAGTTTCCCCTTAATTAAAATGCTGTCAATTTAAAATCTAGTGGGTGAATTGTTGAGTGTCCCACAGTGAAATTTCTCCTACATATTTAAAATGGATCTGCTCAACCCTTCTTAAGCAACTTTGATTCATTGATTCTAATGGTGAGTTCAATTGGAATGTCGGGTTGCATATCTTATTGGACAAGATGGTTTATACACAATGTTTGACTAGGAATCGACATGTGCTTTGAATTCTCCCTCCTCTTAACCTCATTGAAGAGATAATGGTTCATAATAGGGAGGAACCTTATCTAAGGAGTGATCTTGGCACTTGTTTTCATTACTAATTTCATTTTACCTTGTATGTATGTGAGGGATTTCATGATAGTAGGAAGTCGACCTGCATTGGTTGGGAAATATTTTGGACATGTTAAACATTAATTCCCCCTCCAATATTGCTTTGGTGTTTGATGGTTTATTCTCGTTATATTTTTTTCTTCTGAGAAATACAACATTCTTTCCTTATACAAAACATTCGTTGGGAAAAGAAATTTGCACAACATCTTTATCATATACATGAGTTGCATACTATACTACAAATTGTATTTGGTCATGCATTGAAATGGTTCCTAAGCCCATACATAGAGAAAAAAATTCAATTTTGCAAAAGTATCCATATTGATGAAATAGACGAGCCATAGGACTATCGTTTACAGATCACTCACCTATCGTTGGAATATTTTGGGGAACAAAATCCTCCTAATGGAAGGTATGATATGAATTGGATCATCACAACAATAATTGGCTATCAACTCAGCTTCCTTGAGTATCAACACAAGCAATGTTTGAGGCTATAGACAAGGTAGGAGACAGGGTTGATGGTGTGAAGGGCCCATGCCATCCTGAATGGTGTCCACAACTACATTAATGTAGTACTCTCAATTTAAGCATGGGGAAAGTAAAGGAATGAAAAGAAAGCACATTTAGAAAAATGAAAAGAAAAAAAGAAAGAATATAATTTTTGTATTTAAAAGATTAAAATATGAGACACTGTTGATGCAAGTGAAATCACCCTTTGTCAACAGGGTTACCCCTAGTAAGAAGTCCCAATCAGACCTCTCACCATTTGGAATAGGGAACCCATCCTAATTCTGTCCTAACAACCATTTCTGGTTGCGGCTTGATCCATCGATGAAGGTTTCCTAAGCTAAAGGATGAAATGCAACTAAACTAAGATGCATGCATCAAAAAAAAACTAAGGTAACCAGAAAATAAATAAAGAACCAACCATACTCTTTTTAAGGGCCCGAGAACTAGTTCACATAGAGAAAAGACAAGAATATGAATAAATAAATGCAAGCACAAAATAGTCTAGCATTTAAACAATCATTTATGGTTCCATGCCCACGTATTTAGACAAACATTCCCCGAAGAATAGAAATAAGATTGCAGCCACCATACATAAGAATAGTCTACAATATGAAGTACATCCTTACACAACTTGAGTGCTAAGAAAAACAAAAAGGAATAGTCTACAATACGTGCAACACGAGAATCAAAGTTCTTCTGGAAAGTATCTTGACCAAACCAACTTCTCCTCATTAAAAGTAATAGTGCATGAAAGCTCCAAGGAAGGCTTCTCAATTTTAGTTAACACCGTATTCCCAAAATAGTTCAGAAAATGTATAATGCTTGAAGAGCCAAAAATCCCTTTTCTTGGATACAATCCTCATATTTATTTAAGTTCAATGTGATTCTTGTTCTTTCGCCTTCCCCCATGACCTTTCATTTACAAAATTTTGTCCTTATCCCTTCCATAATGATGAGAGAATAAGGACAATAAGAATGCTTATGATTTAATGTATAATACGTAGTTACAATTTTAATTTGTCTTTTAGTGCTAGTGGGCCATCATAGATTTTTGCCATAGTGCGCTTCACCCACCATGGAGACTGGTTTGGACATGGGAATAGAATTCATTCTCAGAGTTTGATAGTTTATGATCGTGGGGTTTAGAATTCCTCTTCAACCATTTGAGTTTCATTTCGTTTCACTACTCCCCTGTTGTTGTGACAATTGTTTTTGTTGTTAATCCATTGTCCTTGTCTATAGATTTCATTTGCAAGGGTACTGCTGCATACTGGAGGGATTTCCTTAATGCATGGCGGCTATATCTTGGTGGTTTTATTCTCTCACACGTTGTCTAGCTGGATTGCTGAGTGCAACCTTCTTTTGGCATTGGTACCTAGCACCATTCAATATGCAACAGATGAGTGACCTCAGAGTAACCTTGAAATAAACTATTAAAATCACACATATTAACTTATAGAACTAAAACATTAATTAATTGAGAGTTCGTGTATGCTTCCATGATTTCGGTTCCTAGTTCCTCTGCTCATGGCTGAGATGTTGTGTTCTCTGAGGCTATTGACGACGTGCTAGATATTAATCCTAAACAATGTGAAAATTTAGTGAGAAATTTCTCAAATCAAATAACTATGAAGTTGTAGATCTTAGAAACACCTTTCCAACAGTATAAGGAACATGCAAAACGAGCATCCGATTCAAAACTTATGGCCAAAATATGAAAGAAAATTTGGTAGGGTCTTTTCCCTATTTCATAGAAGTTCACGGGAACTCCTCCTCTATGTCCGAATAAGTTTCCAACAACTTCTAGAGGAATTTTCAACAAGTTCTAGAGAAGTTTGTGGGAACTTCTCCTTTTTGTTTGGAGAAGTTTCCAACAATTTTCAGAGAAGTTCATGGAAACTCCTCCTATGTGTCTGGAGAAGTCTCCAACAACTCCTCTATTAGAGGAAGACAAACAGAAAAATTTCTAAGTGTCCTTTTTGCTGGAAAGCAACAACAAGAGCTTGAGTTGAACATTCCATAACTTTTTCATAGGACGTCTGATTGAGGTGCCATTTTTTGCAACGCAAAGAGCACAAGGAGGGTCTTCTAGTGAGAGACCTTTGGAGTGATTAACACTATTCAGGAGTTGGGAGGACTAATTCTCCTCTAATATGCAATTCATATCTAGAGTGAGTCTTTTGTATGCCACAATTATCCCACTTGACGATAGATGACACTTTCATGATCATGGTTAGTCATAAAATCAAGAAAGTGCAAAACATGCATGCTATTATGGTATGTGTAATGAAAGGTGTTGGAAACATAAGAAAACTTAATTACAACTGCAACATAAATCAGATCAGGTGAGGTAGACGATCAATCATCAATTACCCAACCATGTGTAGAAATCTTAATCATCGGACATGATAGGAGCTTGACTGACGAGCGCAACGAGAAGGATATGAGTTAGAGGAGAAAAGAAGAGGTATGAGGATGAAGGAAAGTTGATGACGAGGTTTATTTCAGTGAGGAAAATAATATCACTATTGATATGATCCATGTTGATGAGGGTTCACCATCCTTTTTATATCACATCAACGACATAAGAGGGGAAATATGTCAACAAGTAGTGCATCAGAGAGAGAGAGAGAGGAAATTTGCTGATAGGTGATGTATCAACGAATATGAAAGGAGGTATGTCAATGTAAGGTTGTGCATTGTTGGCCCTTGGTTATGGAAGGAAGCGAAGATCGAGGAAGAAAAGGTCAAATGCAAACTGCGCGGGAGACACAGTGATTGTCACTGGGTTGAAGTAAGAAAAAGAGTAGAAAATCCAGAGCGAAGTATGGAAAAGAAAGTCATTGGATGAGGAGATCGAGGACGCCAAATCACCAAGGAATATGGATTGAGGACAACTCAACAAGAAGAGAAAGCCACCATTGGATGCTTTGGAGCACTGCGTGAGAAGGGAGGAAAGACAGGTTGGCGAAGCCCTGAAAAGGAGGGTCAAGTTGACCTAGGGTTTTGGGTAATTAGGGTTTTGACACCTAGGTTTCTACCTAAGACTGTCGGTGAGGGACTATAATGTATAAATAGAGGTCGAGAGGACCTAGGTCGGGCCGGTACTAGTGTTGGGTATTGATATTGATCGTTGTTGGTTGAGATATTATTGTATTGTGAGAGAGAGGAGTGCTGAGAGTGAGAGCCTTCTGGTATTGTAAGATCTTTAGCTGTGTGCGAAGATCAAGTCCTGCAGCTAGGTGCACAGGAAGGTGGGAGACAGAGAGAAGAAGAGAGAATATCTACTAACTAAGAGCGTAGATCAGAACTGTAATATTTATCTCAATATATCATAAGCACAATTCTGTGGACGTAGCCCTAGAGAGAGGGTGAACCATGTATATTTTGTGTCGTATGTGTGATTGATGCCTGGATATTTGTCATTGTTACACTGTTAGTTGCATTATTGTGTTAGATCAGATTTATAGCTGCACAGAGTAGATCTAGCTAATAAGACATATATGAATGCTGCATTATTGTAGTATTAGTTCCACTTGATATTCCCCTGGTTGTAGACATCTCTGTCCTGCAACCCCCCTATTAGATGCTTCGGGTGAGACTACATCTGCTTCACATGTGTTGCCGAAAGGGCCAATAGCTAGGGCTTGTTGGTGTGCTCTTGGAGTGAACCCTGGGTCTGCCCCCGTGCTAACAAATGGTTCCATTTCTGGGACCAGACTCTTTTTAAGGGAATGTCAAGGTGGTTCCCATCGAAGACAGAGATTCAAAAGTGGATAAAGGATCAAGAGAGGGACTTTGCTGAAGCCCATAACAAGAACCCTAAACTGAGTACTGAAGATTGGCTACAAAGATACATCTTCACCGAAATTCATGAGATCTTCTTTGGAGGAATCCACCAAGAGTTGTTTGAGTGGTTGGCTAGGTTAGCCGATACCCAGTTCGAGATCAGATCTAGACCTCCTGTGGTTTGGACACCAGCACTGATCTAGAAGGTCAAGAGATTTGACAACGATGTATCCAGAGCAGTAGATTATTGGTTTGATAGTACCATTGGAGGGGATATCATTGAATTTTCTATTGATAGGGTAGAATCATATAACCAAGCTGAGAGATACTTTTTCAAAGGACCAAGAGGAAACGTTTTTCACTTTTTGAAGCTGAGAATCAAGATGTTTTTGCATGAAAAGAACGTCTTGAAGATACAGTAGATTGGTTGGACCTGAAAAGGCTAATGTTTAGAAATTCAGAAAGCGACAGCGACACAGAAGATGGACATACACGCAGTGGAAGAGTATTAAGAGGGGTTCACCTGGAGAACCTGTTTAAGAAAAACTATGGAGAAGAGGGTTTCTATAGTGGATAAGAGGTAGATCTAATCGACGAAGAACATTCAGGACCCACCAGAATAGAAGAAGGGGAAGCTGAAGAACTTCTCCAAGGCGAGCTAGAAACCTCAGGAACTGCGCAGATTACCGAAGTAAGTAACATTAACCCTCCTGTTGTTTCAATAGCACCAAGTAGCTAGAATAGCCAGAACCACCAGAGTCTTCAGAGTGCTGTTACTAGAAACTCAACCTATACTCAGATAGGAAGCCTAGGGAACTCTATGGCAGATGAGATGAGGCTCCCTATCTTCAGAGGAGATGGATCTGAGGATCCCGATCAACATTGGTTCCTGTGTGAGGCCATGTGGAATATTAAAAGTATCACCGACAAAGCCATCAAGAGAACCCAGTTCAACACTACGCTAAGGGACCGTGCCCTGAGCTGGTACATGAAACTTGTCCAAGGACACTTGGCAAGGGATTGTCAGAATCCTTGCACAATCTGCAGTTATTGTAACTCTTTCGAGCATGTCATAGAAGAATGCCATGTGCTGCTGGCTAAGCTTTAGGAAAGACGAGGACCCCAGTAGAACCCACAAGTGCAACTGATATATGCCGAACCGCGTGGAACATACCCTAGAGTCACTGTTATTACTCAAGGAGGTGCTGCTACAGGAGAAGATAGAACAATTCAAAGAAAGATCACAGAAGATTCAGGTATCAGGAAAGATGTGGAGAAGACTCAGGCTTTTGATGCAAGGAAATAAAGACAAATCTTCGAGGGAGAAAGACAGGAGTTCAAGGGGGACCAAGGATCCTCATCTAAAACACAACAAAAAATAAAAGAGTATGGAATGCCTTAGGAATTTGATCAATCGGCTTCACTGAAATAAGGAAAAGAGGTAAGTAAACTCATCAAATTTTTGTACACTTGTCTTAAGTTAATTCGGGATGAGAATGATGTGCAAGAGTTATAGAACCTAATCAGGCAGTATGAGATAGGAAAGGTAGACCCCTTATTGAATAGGACAGTACACCAGATTGGTAAGAAGAGAAGAACAAACAAAGAATTACATTTGAATGCTCAAATAGGAGAATATGATATAGACTATGTGGTCCTCGACATAGGGTCAGAGGTCAATGTCATGACGAAGCAAACTTGGGCACTAATGGGAAAAATGAAGTTGATCTATTCCCTTATCAGGATTAGAATGGATAATCAACAAGCTGTCAGCCCATTTGGACGATTGGAGCATGTCCCTGTGGACATCGACGAAGTTAGGACCTTTGCAGATTTTGAGGTGATTGAAATTGTTGATGATAGCTGCCCTTACCCTACATTGCTAGGAATTGATTGGGCCTTCGACAATTCTACTTTTGTTGATTTAAAGAAAAGATGCATGACATTTGAAAGAGATGGCATTAGGGTCATTGCACCCTTAGATCCAGATGAGGGTCCGCGATATATAGAGCCCATCAGAGAAGAAGACCACGCATATGAGCTAGAAAACATATATAAATTAACATCCAGACAACAAGATTATATCAACCCTACTACCGATGGAAATCTAAGTTGACGAAGTGACAACGGGTGTTCATCAGACTCAGAATAAGTGTTGGAGAACTGGCAGAACCAGATGTATGAAGCATCCACAAGGAGATGTGCTCGACTGACCAGAGAAGTTCGCTATATTGGTACAACAATAAGTAACTTTCCTACCTTTGATGGTCTGAACCCTCTAGAAGCCTTCCTCTTAGATTTCGAAACAAGTGTACCAGCACAACAAAGGTTTTTGGCTATGGATGAGGCCCTGAAAGCTACACTAGCAAGATGGTGGGGTATGCACAAAAGCAATATTACAGACTGGACACAATGCCAAACCTTGATGACAGCGCGGTTCTCAGCAAAAGTAGGAAGCTGCGAAGTGAGGTACACAGGTCAAAGCTGCCCAAAGGACCATGTGTGAAGCTGCGAAGAAGCCCAGAGTGACATTCCTCGAGAAAAATTGGTACACAGATTCATTAACACGTTGGACACGACCCCTATTAACTGGTACCTTCAAGTGGAGTTGCGCCTCATCACTGTAGATTGGGAAGGTATGCTTCAGAATTTTATAACCACCTTTTTGTTTGAAAGTGAATTTCTTTTAGTAGATCAAGCACTACATATTGTGAGGCAAAAAGTATTTAAGGAGGCATATATCCTCCCTTTGGAACAAGAAGAGGACGAATGGACTGCACCATTCTAGAAACTACAAGGGTGTTACAACATTAATGTCGACGCAGATGATGATCCAAGGAAAGTAAACATTGCTGAGACAGAAGGACATAAGGATGTGGAAGGACCAGGAGTTGATATGCCATTCATTGGAAAACTGATCAAGATAAAGAAAGTCAATATTGGGATAGAGGAGACACCGAAGCTTGCCAATGTCAGAGATTACTCGGATGCTGCTACCATTGACAAAATTACAGAATTACTGCACGAGTATCAGGACTTTTTTCTGACCAAGTTCACTGATATTAAGGGTATCAAAGGACCTATGGGAGAGATGAGAATACCTTTGAAATCATATGCGAAGCCATTCAAGAAAATACCCTACAGATTGAACTCAAAATATAAGGAAAAAGTGAAGATTGAGCTCGACAAAATGTTAGAAGTAGGGATTATTGAACCTGTCGAAGAGTTGGAATGGATCAACCCTATGGTGGTGCAAGACAAGTAGATAGGTGAGATCGGGATCTACGTATATCTCTGGAAGCTGAACGATGATTTTTTGCATGATCCTTTCCCTACACCATTCACAGATGAAGTGTTGGATAATGTGGGAGGCCAGGAGGTATATTCTTTTACAGATGGGTTTTTAGGATACCATCAGATCCAGATTTCCAAGGAGGACCGCCACAAAACCACATTTTCCACAGAATGGGGATCCTACCAATACACATTGATGCCATTTGGACTGAATAGTTCCCCAACCATCTTCTCCAGGGTGGTGGTTGAAGCGTTCAAAGAATTTTTGCATAAGTTTTTAGAAGCCTATTTTGATGACTAGACTGTTTTTAGTTTGCTGAAAAATCATATTGAATGTCTAAGACTAATGTTGGACAAATGCAGGCAGTGCCAAATTTCTTTAAATTTGAAGAAGTGCATCTTCTTCTCACCATTTGGAGTATTATTAGGACATATTGTATGCAAGCAAGGATTGCTGGTTGATCCATAAAAAAATGCAATTATAGTCGACTTATCGCCTCCTACTTCAGTCAAACAACTGCGCGCTGTGCTAGGACATACTGGCTATTATAGGAAATTTATCAAAGGATATGCTCAGATTACTGCACCAATGGAGAAGTTATTAAAGAAATACTGTCAGTTTGGTTGGACAGACGAATGGCAACAGAGCTTCGACACACTGAAACAAAAGATGGTGACTGCACCCACTCTGGTCTTTCCAGACTGGAGCAGAGAATTTCATGTGCATGTCGATGCGTCTTCTATTGCATTAGGAGCAATATTGGCACAACTTGGAGAAGGGGAGATCGACCATCCATTAGCATTTTCCAGGAGAAATCTATCTATATTTGAAATCAATTACACTAATACAGAGAGAGAAGGATTAGCCATGGTGTACACGCTGCAAAAATTCCGCCATTACTTACTAGGAGGACACTTTAAAATGTTTAATGATCACTCTGCGTAAAGTACCTAGTCAACAAGCCAGTGTTGGGGGGGAAAATATGCAGATGGCTTCTCCTGTTTCAAGAATATGATTTTGAGATCATAGTTAAGACAAGAAGTATGAACAAGGGACTCGACCACCTATCGAGGTTGGAACATGGCGAAGAACCCAGTAGTCTAGAGGATACACTACCGGATGCACAACTGCTTGCCATTAGGAATATGGATTACCACTTCACAGAGATAGTCCAATTCCTGTCTACAGGAATGGATCCAAGTGAGTATACAATTTCCCAGAAGAAACAACTAGTGGTGCGCATTGCAGACTTTTCACTGATAGATGGTTAGCTATATAAGATGGGACCTGATGAGATACTAAGAAGATGTGTGATGGAGGTAGAGCGCCCGCTGATCCTCGCAGAAGCTCATGAAGACATCACATGAGGACATTACGCAAGGAAAGAAACTGTGCAGAAGGTTCTGCGAGCTGGCCTTTGGTGGCCTATTTTACACAGAGATGCTAAAGACTATACCAGAGCCTGTGATGTATTCCAGAGAGTTGGAAAACCATCATGAAGAGATGAAATGTCACCAGCATCGTAGATGACCCTATAAACATTTGAAAAGTGGCCATTGACTTCGTGGGACCTATAAACCCACTAGGAAAGTGCACAGGAGCAAGGTACATTATCACTGCGACAGAATACCTGACTAGATGGGCCGAAGCAAGAGAATTCAAGGATTGTAATGCAACTACAACTGAGAGTTTTATATTTGATAACATAATAACCAGGTTTGGATGCCCTAAGACCCTTATGAGCGATCAAGGCACTCGTTTCATCAACAAGACAGTGGAATCCCTGACTGAAGAATTTGCAGTTCACCATCTGAAGAGTACACCTTACCATCCACAAGAAAACGAAACGGTTGAAGTATTCAAAAAACTCTTGGAGACAACATTGACAAAGATTTGCAGTGTGAAAAGTGATGATTGGGATTTAAGAGTACCAACAGTACTCTAGGCTTATAGAACCACTTGCAAGAAATTAACAATGCAAACCCCTTTCAAGTTGGTTTATGGTCTCGAAGTTGTTGTCCTAATGGAATACTTGGTACCAAGCTTAATAATTGTTGCATTTACAGACATGGATGATACTGGCGTTGTTTTTGAGAGGCTTGCCTAGCTGGTTGAACTAGAAGAAGACAAATTTATTGTAGGATTCCTTCAACAAGTACAGAAGGAAAGAGAGAAGGCCTATCATGACAGGCACATCAAGAAGAAGGCATTTAATCAAGGTGATTTAGTACTGGTGTATGACAGTAAATTTATAAGACATCCAGGGAAGTTAAGAATGCATTGGCTTGGACCATATGAGATCGCCTATGTTACAGAAGGAGGAGTTGCGCAGCTGAAGACATTGAAGGGAGAATGGAAAGAAGGATTAGAGAATGTGAGTCGGCTGAAGTTGTATTATGAAAACCATCTACCTCACAACTCTCAGTAAAATCAAGGAGAAAAGGGTCTATGTACCAGGTGCAGTTGAAACTGGGTACCATACACATAAAATATAGTCTGCACAAGGATGGGAAGGAGGCATCAAGCATAAAGCAAAGGCTGCATTGCGTAGTCCAAAGTCGAAGTGAAACAGAAGGATTAGATCTAAAGTGCATCGGTATGAGTCACAGGTGAGTGTTGGGGGCCTGTTAGCCCTTGGTTATGGAAGGAAGCGAATATTGAGGAAGAAAAGGTCAAACGCGAACTGCGCGAGAGACACGGTGACTGTCACTGGGTTGAAGTAAGCAAAAGAGCAGAAAAGCCGGAGCGAAGTACGGAAAAGAAAGCCGTTGGATGAGGAGATCGAGGATGACAAATCAACAAGGAAGATGGATTGAGGACAACTCAGCAAGTAGAGAAAGCCACCATTGGATTCTTTGGAGCACCACACTAGAAGGGAGGAAAGACAGGCTGGTGAAGCCTTGAAAAGATAGGTCAAGTTGACCTAGGGTTTTGGATAATTAGGGTTTTGACACCTAGGTTTCGACCTAAGACTATCGGTGAGTGACTATAATGTATAAATAGAGGTCGAGAGGACCTAGGTCGGGTCGGTACTAGTGTTGCGTATTGATATTAATTGTTGTTGGTTGAGAGATTATTGTACTGTGAGAGAGAGGAGTGCTGAGAGTGAGAGCCTTCTGGTATTGTAAGATCTTCAGCTGGGTGCAAAGATCAAGTCCTACAGCTGGGTGTGCAGGAAGGTGGGAGACAGAGAGAAGAAGAGAGAAGATCTGCTAACTAAGAGTGCAGATCAAAACTGTAAGCTTTATCTCAATATATCATAAGCACAGTTCTGTGGACATAGCCCTAGAGAGAGGGTAAACCACGCATATTTTGTGTCGTATGTGTGATTGATGCCTGGATCTTTGTCATTGTTATACTGTTAGTTGCATTATTGTGTTAGATCATATTTATAACTGCGCAAAGTAGATCTAGCTGATAAGACATATATGAATGCTACATTATTGTTGTATTAGTTCCACTTGATATTCCCCTGGTTGTAGACATCTCTGTCCTGCAACCCCCCTATTAGTTGCTTCGGGTGAGACTACAT
>SNQJ01S0266136.1:0-11944 GCA_010110895.2 Picea sitchensis | reverse complement strand
GAATTCAACCATGTTTTTTGCTCCCAGTCCTGCTCCATATTTTAAGGAGAAGAAGTGGTAATGATCTAAAAAGAGTATGACTCCATCCCCACATATTTTTGGCGAGCCTTGATAAGCTCCATCAAAGAATTCCCAAGGCTTTGAGAAATCAATACGGGGCTCATGCAATACCCTTTGAAATTTAATATTAATATTAATATAAAAATTGATGCCCAAAATAATTTTTTATTTTTTTCTAAAAACATTTTGGCCGTCGCATATCCGATGACAACTATTATATATGTGACGGTTTTTCTATATAGACAACGGAAAGTTGTCATCGCATATCCGACGACAACTTTTATATATGTGACGGTTTTGCTATATAGACAACAGAAAGTTGTCGTCGCATATCCGACGACAACTTTTATATATGCGATGGTTTTTCTATATAGACAACGGAAAGTTGTCGTCGCATATCCGACAACAACTTTTATATATGCGACGGTTTTTCTATATAGACAATGGAAAGTTGTCGTTGCATATCCGACGACAACTTTTATCTATGCCACGGTTATGCTATATAAACAACGGAAAGTTGTCGTCGCATATGCGACGACAACGTTTATCGATGCGACGATTTTGCTATATAAACAACGGAAAGTTGTCGTTGCCGATTCGACGACAACTTCTATTGTTTGCGTTGGTTTAGCTACATAAAAAACAAAAAAGTTGTCGTCGAATATGCGACGACGACTTCTATTGATGCGTCGATTTAACTATAAAAGTTGTTGTTGCAATATAGATGAAAAGATGGTTTGAGATTGTTTGCCTATATCGTTGCTTGTGCGACGTTTTCTCAAGTTCGTCGCAACTCCCACGTCACCTAAACCGACATTTCAGAGACTCCAAATTCATCGCCATATCAATGACATAACATTGCATAAGCGTTGAAACAACCGTCGCAAAATGGGCCAAATATGCTAGTGATACTTCTCTGCAAAAAATAAAAAAAATGCATATTCAAACTTTATACCTCCAGATCTGATTGTAATGGCCATATCTTGGGAAAACAGAAACCTTTTCGAGTGAAACGAAAAGTGTTCTTGAATGAAATGAATGCTTCAGATGAAATGAAACAGTCCTCTCAACCCATAAATGTGTGGAAATGATAGAAAATGGAGGTGAGTCAACTCGACTTCATGATCTAGATCTACAACAAGAGCGGGTCTTCAAACAGGCTCGGATACCATGTTAGACAACACAGGTATTCCAACAGAGAAAAAACACCTTCAATAACCACTCACATAACCAGATCAAATATCAACACACCGATGTTTTCACGTGGTAAAACCCCTACGGGGAGACATGTATGACCCCAACCAACACGACCACTTGGAGCAGTTTATTAATGCAAAAGAAAAAGATTACAGAGAGAATTTACAATAAATTTTCTCACAATCGATCGTCGGTAAATGACCCTCCATTCTCTTTAAACAGAGATCATGGACCAATCAGGTGTTAAGCCACAAATCAATGTCTATTAAGATTGAGAAGAGTATGAGCCGTCAGATCACTCTATGTCGGGAACATATCATGACCGTCGGATTTCCTAACTACAAATGCATACTAATGCATACTAAAGAAACATACTAAGAAAAACACTTTTACCTAACAACATATTAGATCAAGTAGATCTTAACTAACTCCTAAGTGTCTAAATATCCTAACATGGATAACTCCATTGGTGGATTCCACACATTTCCAAATTTTGGAAATTACCACGAATTTTCATTTTCTATAAATGGTGAAACCATGCCTCCTCATAACATAAGAGACCACGTAAATTATTTATTACCTTCCTATTTTAATTTTCATCCAATCAAAATTACAATTTAACTTGAAATTTATCATTCTTTTAAAAAAAAAATCAATTTTGCATGGTTCCCCTGAACGGTTCGGCTTGCCTCGACGCAGTACATACTGTGTTAAATTCACAGTGAGCATCGTCGTTGATGCATCACATATATGTATGCATTGGTGTCATTCTAGAAAGTGCATCGCATAAATTATTTAAAAAAAAAGTAGTGCATCTTTTGAAATGCCCTAAAACCGACACAGTGGGCTTCTACCCGCACAGACACATTTCACTTCATTAACCACACCACTAGATCAATGGTATATAAAATTCAATGTAAAAATGCTTAAATCGCACCTCCATACATAACATAAATTCAATGCGATAAATGAATTATCAATAAAATCTAGATGTATTGCAATCAATGTGAGAGAACTTGAAGGAGTTCCAAATATATGGAATGAGACGACGCTAGAATCTAAAGAATTGATCATTTGATATTATAATTTTTTTTCTTTCTGCATTTGAGACAAAACCATCATCTTGGGTAGCATAGAACAATTTAACTTCAAAAATAACTTTGAATAAATTTTAAAAGTTGACAACACACTCAAAAATTCATTTTTTTTTCTACAATATCATTGTTTTTTCTGCCCAGCTATACAAGAAACTCGAATCTGGATTTACAAAATATTAAATAGGTGATTGATCCCTGAAAATATCCTCCTTGAACATAGAAAATTTGAATTTGATGTTCAACCCCTCTCTCACTCTCTTCCTCCTTCCCTCTCATTCTCCCTATATCCTCCCTATCTCTCTCTTACATCTACCCCTCTCTCCTCTTCAGTCTGTACCACCCTCCTTCTCTCACTTAATATATCCCCTTCCCTCTCTCCCACTCTATCTCCCCCACCGGTATAGTTTATCATTTAAAGATACACTAATGCATTTAATTGAGATAAGCACCCGAGACTGACCTCCATTATTGCCTCCACAAAGAAAAACCTCCAAAATCTTTAAATATATGTATTTTCATTTGCATTGTGGAAATTTAACTATATTACAGTGCATTATTGCTTACACACCACCATGGTACGTTATTAATTAAAATTCCCACTAGTGTGTTTGAAACTGTATTGTGCATCGACTGAAGCAAGTTACAAAAATAACATGCACTTATGATCCATAATTTGAAATTTATTACAAAAATAAATTGGTGCGTTATGCATACTGCGCTAGTGCACCACTTATGGCATAGTGCACCGAAAAATGTAACTTCTGCAAAAAAATAGTGCACGCATTTATCATGAATGCAACAAAATATACAACAAAAAAATGAGTGGTAATTTGAGTTTTTTTTTTGTTTTTATAAAGGAAAACTCTATACATTGTTTTATTATTTGCCAAATTTTAGAGAGGATATTTATGCAACCAAAAATTATCAACAAAGATTTACAAGTGGGTGAATTGTTTTTGAATAGCCAAATTCGAGGGGGAGTATTGTAGATCACATAGAAAACTACAGAGGAGAAATTTCAGGTATATGATTTCATTCTATTAATCATCTTCATCATTCTTCTATTTGATTCAAATAATTTTCATTGCATTCCCCCCCCAAAAAAAAATGTTTCATAGTTATTTTAAGCACAATTTCTTTATAGTGTTTGTTTATTTATATAAGGGCATTTCATATATGTTGAAATGCAACGAGTCATTGCATTGGATCCCAAACCATCATGTCTCTATTGTTTGGTTTTTTAGAACTCTTTCGCAGTGACCGATGCGCTCAATACACAGTAAGAGCACTAGAGTGTATTTATTTGTAAAACAAATTTCTTTATTTCAATTCAAAATATTATTAAAAAATATTTTTGCGGTCGATGGTGCACAATTTACCTAAATTTTCACTAGAACACATTGTTTACGAAGTGCACCATTGAGTTTAAAATGATTTTTTTTTTTTATATGGAAATTGTCATTTTTTAAATTTGTTCACTGCTCAATGATGCATAATAAATAGTACTTAGGAAGTCGTGTTTTTCTTAATTCATAAAGCACCGAATGAATACAAAAATTTGTAAAACATTTTCAATTTCGCAACAACATTGTTATATTGTATTGATATGTATATGTATGTGCAACACACCGATGCGTATAAATATTTTTGACACCCCGGTTCGAATTATCTTAATATGTGCATTAGGATCTTACTTTTCTAAAAAATAATAACCTTTTATATATTTATTTTTTCTAGGCAAATTTTGAAAAATCCAAGGAACAAACAAGGGGAAAACTAATACATGTCAATAGAGATGTCCAAAAAAATGTAGAAGAAGATGTTAAAAGATATGAACATAATTTCATTGCAAGAGGATCCATCCTAACTACAATGTGCATCAAAGGTATGTAAATATTTTTTTATTCTTTTATGTACATGGAATTTAAGTATCACGTGAAATACTAATTTTCAATTGTTTTGTTATAGAAAAGAAAAACAAATAGAATACATTCATCACATAAGATAGAACAACAAGGAATAAAAGGATTGATTGCAAACTTTGTGAGTATTTATGTTTTCGACATTTCTTAATATTTCATGTTTGTTGTGATATTTATATTTAAATAATTAATTTACACTTGTCCATGGATGTCTTCTACTAAGTGCTAACATACAAAGAGGAGCCAACCCATGAATTGATAAACATTGGGTTAAGTATGGGTTGTGAGTATATGAAGAATGAAATTTTGATTGAACAATTTGTTTGTAGCTATGTTTTCTAACTTCTCTTGTTTTATAATTAATGAAAAAACAAGAAAACTTTATATTGATTATATCGATTACATTTTGTTATGTCGTATTAAACATGTAGGAAACAAAGTATGGAATGTAAACATCAGAGGAGATTTTGAGAGAATTCATGAATCATGGCTTCAAAAAAATGTGTATGTTTATGAAAGACTTGGTCCTAAGGTATGTTTTTTGATTTACACAATCAAGTATATTCTACTATATACATAAATTTAGATAATACTTAATACAATTTATTTATATGTTTGTAGATGGAAGATGAAGAGGAGAAACATAAAAAATAAATTGATCAAGAAAACATTATGTTAAAAAACCAAAGTAGAATATAACCTACAAACGATCAAGAAATGAGTCATGCATGCAACTCGAGCAATGTCAATAGTTCAATTGATTAATGCCAATCAATATAATTGAATGTTACTGCAAATCTCTGAAAATCATGGATTTTGTTTAATGTAATCGACATATTGTCCCAATTGCATGAGAACATGTTACCAATAAGTTTAACAATTACAAATTTGAGTATTGCACTAGAGCTTTAGGCTCTCCCTTTTTGTATGACAATGAGTCTCTTATTCATATATAATAAAATGAATTTCTTATTTCATTGCATTGTCGATTGTTGTAAAATGTTGCGTTCTTGAATAATTAATATGTGGATGATTTACATTCTTGCAAATAATAGAGGTTTAATTGGTTGGATAATGCATTAATGCAATCATTATATCAAAATTCAATAACATAAATATAAAACAATATAATTATAAAAAAAATATGATTTTGAAATAATTAATTGAAAATTTATAAAACACAATGAATTAAAATATATACATATCAGTGCATTGTATTTTTGAAGAGTCATAGGTACTCATACATATTAATTATAATAGCGCGTTATACTATTCATAAAACATTTTGTTTTGTAAACAATATAACCTACAATGATATTTATCATTTCAAAATTGTATAGTAGTCATGTTTGAAATATAAATTGAGACACCAAAAATAAATTATGTACATTGAGATTCTCAATTTTATTTTTGCATCGATTCCTTTACTATATTATATGCACCGGTGCATACTAAAAATAATGGTGCAGACATATCAATAAGTACTAATTACAGAAGCATCGAGGTGCATGCTATATTAAATGCACCAATTCTCACGATAACATGATCGCACCGAAACTAACTATAAATTAATTGAACTAAGGTAGACAAATCCTAAAGAACATCGACATGTCATACAAAAATGTGGAATTGGTGCGTAGTAATTATAAGAGCATTGATGCTCCACATACGATGAAAAATGCAGAACTGATGTGGTGCAATAGTTATAAATGCATCGGGGCGTTTTTTATTATATTAAGATCTGGGGAATTTTTATTATATTAATGTACTGATGTGTTTTATTATAGTAACATACTACAATCTAAGCACACTCACTTTTTTGATAATTTTGTCAAATTTTGTTAGACTAAAATCCTTAGCTAGAAAGTGTTCTCCTTGGGCATACAACAACCCTCCCAAATTTGCACTTAATGAATAATAATAAAATTTGGGCCCCCTTTTCTTTTTCGAATTTTTTCTCAAATTGTTTCATCTTAAATATTATTAATTTCAGCACCTTATATCATCTATATCGATGATGCATGTATTCTTTTGAATTCCATGTATTTTAACATGAAATTCAAAATTGAGCTACATAATTTACTTGAGCTACAAAATTTGATGGACTATTAATTAATTGTTCTTTCATCTTAAGTCTTATTGATTTCACCACCCTATATCATTTGGATTAAGAATTAAAAGTTTATATCTTTCATTAAGATTTAATTGACTTTGCCATAGCCTATTTTATGATTATAATAGCTTACCGTATTCATGATTTATTTTGCAAAGGAGTTATGAGTCAATGTTGTTTCAATTGGTTGATTGAAATTTGCAACTCTTGAGTGATTATTAAATCCAATGAAGTTAATTTCTTCAAATTTGCAAAATTTTCTCAATTTCTAAAACATATCAAATTTAGTATATTTAAAATATGTGAATAGATTTGATTTTATTAATCAATTTTAGAACTCAAACTTTGGAGAACCATATATTAAGATTTAATTAACCAAATAAGGTTCATGCGGGATCGTTTGAAAGATAAAAGCATGGAGAATATTTTGGTAACTTCCTCAAATTTTCCAAATTTTCTCAATTTCTAAAATATAATGTCAAATTTGGTATATTTAAAATATGTGAGTAGATTTGATTTTATTAATAAAATTTAGAACTCAATCTTTGGAGAGCCATATTTTGAGATTTAATTAACCAAAGGGAAGTTTCTTAGCAACAAGTCCCTGCCAAAGAGCGGTAGAAATCGAGTGGATTGGGCTTCATCTTGTTTTGTAGGCAGTGGATGGTTGGGCTTCATCTTGTTTGGTAGGCAATGTCACGCCTTCCCCCTTATCTGATACATGTGTAACTATCAACTCAGTGGAACGATTAAATTCTAAAGTGAAAGGAATAGAATCTTAGGTTGAGCCGCCTCCTCATAAGGCTTCATCAGGTTAGTATTTACGACATTTGATCCATGAATATCTTCTAACTCTCTGGTAAGTTACTGACTGCACTTACAAAGTACCTATCGATGGTTGATCCTAGGACTGAACAACAATAAGATAATTACAATAAGATAACGAGGTCAAGAACAAATAGAACTAAGTATCAATCAATCAAATCTTGTGATGAAGGCGTGTGGCTATATTTCATGATAAAGGAACATGGCTATTGACTGATGCAATTCCTTCCTAGCTACCAGAAATATTGCTACTATCGAGATTTTAAATATAATATTTAATAGAAGTATGAGAGAATCGTAAGATATTGGAAAGAGTGTATGTTGAGACCAGCTACTTGGGTGCATAATTCTTCCATGCATCAACTACATGCTCCTCATGGGACACGTAGCATCCGGAAAACATAGCAATGCGAGTAGATTAAGCCATTGATTCAACCATGTTTTCTATGAATCAGTCTTGTCCCTGCGGATATAATTCTCGTCTGAATCGATATAATTCTCATCTGAACCAAAGTGCAATGGAGAGTAGTTGCTTGCTTCTATCCACACTTTTCAGTCAAGTGGGTACGGGACCTTTTAAAGGTGGTTGAAGTCGTTGTAGGGCATAGAGACCGCATAGACTCACGACCTTATGTCTTCTATCGGAACTTTCAGATCGAGATATACCCAGTTAGAGACCAAGATCGAGAGCTGGCATCACTACCGCCTGGAGCAGTTTACCTAGTCTACCTAACATAAGCACCAGTTTCAAAGCCAGTCGGTAAAGGCATCAGAGACGGTTCGAAAGACAGTTGCAAAGCTAATTGTTCGAGAGCCCATTTCAATGCTATTTGGAAATAAAGTAGCATAAAAGCGCTGTAGTAGCAGTGAGAGGGAAGCTTGCTTGACACTTTCAGAGCGGTAGCAAGAAATTGCTCTTCTTTCTGACGTAGACCAGAACCGGAAGCGGAAGTGAGGAAGGAAGGGAAGGAGAATGGAGACCAGAACGAAAGCATTCAGAATTTAGAGTGTATCTTATCCTTGCACGGTCTGTCCATCTGTTGCACGGGAGAAAGATTTCGCTCTGTTCTTTACTCACTTACAAATGGTTGAATGAGTGTTGAAACCCTATAATTTCATATGTGTTGGACGGAATTGGCGCTGTGAGAACAAAATCCAGGAATCTTAGTTGTTTAATCATGGTGGGCAAAGGGGGTCGAATTCTGGTCTAGATCGAAGAGCGCTCACATTGTTTCCAGACATTCAGATGATCGAGAGGAGGAGACATCTAGATATCCATCCTATGCGAGATCTGGACTTGTTTAAAAAGTCATTTAAAAGAATTCTCGGATAGCCGCGACTCAGATTGAGGGTTCTGTATCAAGGTTCCAACAAACTCTTTTTGACACTTTCAGAGCGGTAGCAAGCAATTCCTCTTCTTTCTAAGGTAGGGAAAAAATAAACAATAGTAGTTGTTCTCAGGTAGGGTTGTAGTTTCTCTTTCTCACTTGCATAACGGTAGTAGTAGCCACTTGAACTTCAAGCCTACGAAGCTTATGACTGACAACTGTAGCTGCCATGAGATAGTATGCATTATGATAAAGATAGTCCTCATGGAGGTAGCCAACTTGTTGACTTTGTAGATAAGTAAACTTGTTCCTTACCTTAGGCTTATAAAGATGCAGGTGTAATCGGTCCTTACCACCCCGCGCTTGCTTACAAAGAAAGAAGAAGGTGCAGTTGACCCGGCGGCTTGAAGATGCAGCAATTGGTCCTTCTTACCTTCCACTGCTTATGACTGCTCACTCTTGACTTGAAGGAAAGCATTTAGATCAGTACCAACCATCTAGTGAGAGGTTCGTCTTGTTGCGCGCGTCTCTCTATCAGTTTTTCATATTGTTAGAAGGAAACAAGACTCTATGCGGGCATAAGGCAGATAGACTTTTTCTGTGTAGTGACCTCTCCTCGGTTTATTATAAGAACTTGGCAATTTGTTGATCATCTTAGAAGAGTTGCCAGTGGACCAAATTGTCTGGGATGAAAGGCTGGCGGGTGAAACATGGACACCTTGAGTTGCCAGTGGACCAAATTGTCTAGGATGAAAGGCTGGTGGGAGAAACTTGGACACTTCAGTCCCGAAAAGATGGGGCTAAAGAGGTGTGTCATCCATTGCTCTTGCCTCGCTCTTGCAGGCGTGTGTCTTTGCCTGTCTCTGGGCTAAAGAGGTGTGTCATCCATTGCTCTTGCCTCGCTCTTGCAGGCGTGTGTCTTTGCCTGGCTCTTGCAGGCGTGCACCAGAGGCGAGCAGAAGGTAAGCAATGCAAAGTTGATAGAAGGCCTTCTTCAAAGCAATGAAACCTCCATGCTCATGATGGTGCTCATGATGGAGAGTGAGAAATGCATGCAAGTGACCAAGTGCGGGGCATGATGGGGAGTGAGAAATGCATGCAAGTGACAAAGTGCGGGGCATGCAAGTGACCAAGTGTCGTTGTGAGACACCAACGCCAAAGCCACGTCCAGAGATTGCAGGGGTTATGGACTTACAAAGACATTAAACATCATTAAACATTTAATGTTTGGGAATTAATGGTAAGTTGAAACATAGCATTAATTGCTTGCTGCATATCCATATCCAGTTTATTTGTTTCAAACCCTCTGTTCCCTATGTTTGAGAAGCCTCTTGCATCGATATGAGGCCAAATATTGCATCGATATGAGGCCAAATAAGAGGTTGAGGTTAAAGATAAAACTTTGGATAAATCTAACAAAATACCACTTAAAAAATGCAGGGAAACCAAAACTTTATGTTAAAACATGAAAAAGCCCTCAATTCGATGCAGGGAAACCAAAACTTTATGTTAAAACATGAAAAAGCCCTCAATTCGTGTGCATGAATAAAAAAAACCAAAAAAACGTTTACTAATAGTCCCCATGCCCAAAGGGCATGGATTAATAAGGCTCATGAGGGCTCGTTTGAAAGATAAAATCACTGAGAAGATTTTGGGAGTCGTTGCATGACTAGATTTGGTCATTTAATATGCCAAAAATTTAGCAGAAGCTACAGCTACGATTTTGCAACCAAAAATAAAATCAATTTTTGAGTTTGTTTTTAATAGGTTAATTTGTTTTTCATAATTTTAGAAATCCGAGTTTCTTCTCTTGAATTTAGATTCGTTTAATTTGAAATCAGAAATTAAATCTAGGATTTGGGGTGAAATCATAAACAAGACACTAATTTCGAGCTAAATTTCTGACCAAACTAGGATGAATTTGAGAAATCTAAAACTTGGGGTTCTCTCAGAACAAGTCCAGTTAGCTGACTCGCAAGGATTTTTGGAAATATATTCATGATTTCTTTTCAAGATTTACTCTTTGTCTTTGAAGCATAATTTGTACTATTGCAACTCTTTTGTTCAATGATAGAGCTCATGATTTTGGAAGGATTGTGAAGGAGATTCATTGTAAAACAGAGCAAGGAAATCAAGTTTATTGTTTGTGTTTAGATACTTTTATTTGTTAATACAAATCACATTCATTCATGTTCATTCAATGACAAATTTATCTCAATTATTCCATTCCATGTTTTGTACTCTTTATTTCTTTTTTGATATGAGAATGATTTTCTTCTAGATCAACTATCTGATCTTGTAGTGACATTGGTTTGTTATTGATTTTCCATTTTTTTCTTAAATTAAAACAAATTTCTAAGCAACTATTTACTCACAAATTTTTCTTCTTAAATTGATTTAATTGTCATTAAAATTATGAAACTATTTCCAAATTTTAATGACCTATCTTTCATTATTCTAATGTCTAAAACATATCATGTATGGGACATATAATATTATCGGAGAGTTGTTCAAGAATGGATCTCTGTAAGTGCTTTCGCGATAAAGAAAACGTGTAAAGATGGATGGATTCATTGTGAGATGTTACCCTATTCCTGGCCCATGGCACATGCTGCGTACTTGTATGGACTGTCCTCTTATTTATGCGAAGTAAACCGAGGTTTTAAATTCTTTCTGATCATAACCATTTGTTGTAGAAGATTTCAGAGTAACTTCCGTACTTCTCTCCTCAAAACAGCAATAATATTATGTTATACAGAATTAATTGAAATTTTACTTTTAGATTTTAGATAAAGTTAAAGAGTAATTACATTATAATTTTTTTTAATTATTAAAAATAAAACATATCATAAGGAATATTTATTTTTCATCTTTTTTATATCATAACATTAAATGAGTTTAATTTAATTTAAAAAAAAAATTATACAAATTATTTGTATTTTAATAATATAATTTTGTTAAAAATATAATTTTAAAAAAGTTATATAATTTTTTTTAATTTTTTTGTTTTCCTTTTTTCAATTTTTTTTTTTATATCATAACATTAAATGAGTTTAATTTAATTTAAAAAAAAAATTATACAAATTATTTGTATTTTAATAATATAATTTTGTTAAAAGTATAATTTTAAAAAAGTTATATATATTTTTTTTAATTTTTTTGTTTTCCTTTTAAAAAAAAAAAAAAAAAGCTTAATTTTATTTCTGGTAAGAGATAAAATTATATTTTGTAGGTACTTCTAGAGCACAACACACCAAAAAGTGTGTATAAAAAGTGATTGGCTTTTGAAAACCCTCATGTCATGACTATTTTTGCAAATTCAATATCACATCCAATGTGCTTAATAAGAGTACTTTATATACTGGTAAAACACCACCACTTTTGTGGATACACTATGGCCTT
>SNQJ01S0266135.1:0-12118 GCA_010110895.2 Picea sitchensis | reverse complement strand
CCTTGTCTTCTTCCTCTCCTAGTGTTCCATGCTCTCCTACATACTCTTCCTCTTTTCCTAGTCCTTCAAATTCTTGTGGAAAGTATTGCCTCTCCTCAGATTTTCTTCCTTACACCCCTTTTTCTCCATTTTTATTTGGTCATTATATTGATGGGTCCCTTATAGGTCATTATCTCAAGAAAGACCCTACTTGAGATAATCTCTACCTAGTTAGGATCAACTATCACTTCTTTGGTCAGTTTTCAAAGATGTCCCCCTTAATGGTCACATTCCATAGCTTGCAACTATGGAGCCCTCCCAATGGTGACATCATATCTTCCTGTGATCCTCTCTCCTCCACTGGTACCATTGGTATTTTTCACTTCTACGCTTGCATTGAACTAAATCTAGGCTACCATGTGTTGTTTTTGTGATTTTGATGACTCTATATTACTAGTTTATGATGCCTATTATGCTCACACTCTCCAGATTATCGTATGTCACATGGGACTCATGCTATGTCTTTGAATAGTGTATGGCACCTTAATGACTACAAAAATCCTAGAACAATGAATGTCATTTGTTACACTCACCTTAACTCCAAGTTGCCATATGTTACATTTATTCTTGTGATAACCCTATATTAGAGTGTGTTTCCTCTCTCACTCATGTTCACTCTTAGTCAGTTTATGTCAACTCATGCCTTTTTCCAATGTCATGTTTATCTCGTGTAATTGTTTTTTTTTAAAACTTAAAGTCATTGTTGCAATATCAACGATAGTTCGTCGGAAATAAATTTTTCGTCCCAATTTGCCACGGATTTTCGTCGCTATTGCCATAGATTTTCGTCGCAAGTTGCCACATTTTTCATCGCACATACAACATCTGCGTCATAAGTTCTTGGCTTGGCATAAATTTTCGTCGCAATTGCGACGGATTTTTGTCTCAAGTTGCCATGGTTTTTCTTCGCACATACAACATTTGCGTCGTAAGTTTTTGGCTTGGCATAAATGAGCGTCGCAATTGCGACAAAGTTTCGTCATAATTGCCACGGTTGTTCGTTGTAATTGCAACGATGCATAGGGTTAACTGACCTTGATGGTGATGACACATGGAGAGCTAATTTCGTCGATGTTTCCATGCACACCTCGTCATAATTTCCACTGTTCGTTGTAATTGCGACGAAGTTTCGTCATAATTGCGACGATGCATAGGGTTAACCGACCTTGATGATAATGACACGTGGAGAGATAATTTCGTCGATGTTTCCATGCACACCTGGATCGTGGATATAGCGACGGAAAAAATTCTCGGCTTTCATGGAAATTGCGACGGATAAGTGTGGAAATATCAATGAAAAACCGTCACAAATTTGGTCATATGTACTAGTGATACTATAATTTGGATTGACTCACGATATTATAATATTTTGTAACATTAATGATATGCTTTGATTTTATGGAACAATTTGATGTGTTGATTGTAGTATGTGGATGCATAGGGAACATGCTTTCCAATCAGTCCACATATGGGTAATGGGGTTGTATGGAAGTGTACATGGTACCATTTGGAGTGAAGAAAGTAGATTCCTATTTCCACCTACTAGCACTCCTTTTCCATGACCTGGGTTGAAAAGATAGTGACACTTTTACTTAAAGGTTGGTTGTTTCCATGCGGGTATGTTGTGGATTTGGTCACTCATGAGGTATAACTAAGGGATGTGCAATAAGGTGATAACCTTATTCCCTAGTTCCCATTAGTCTCTCAACAATGGTGACAAAAGTTGAATTAACAGGGTATAAAAAATTGTACCATTTCCCCCACCAATAAAGTTGAATGCTTGAAGGGTATTTATAAGGATGACACCCTTAAAACGTACAGAAAGGAAACTCTTGAAGGGCATGGAGAAGCATGGCACCCTTGTTATTGGTTACAAGTTATCAAGTATACATTGAAATTTTGTTGATTAAACATATAAAGATGATTTGTTTAGCATGTGCATTTTATTTAATACAAGAAGAATAATAATATAGTTTACACATTATAATATAAAGGAAAATATAAATAAATGGATAGTAACATGATTGAAAATATAAATTATTAGGTATATCATAATAAAGAGAAATGAATTAATTAACCAAAAGTAAGTAATAATATAAATACATATTAGAATGTGCATGAAATGGAAATAAAACAATTTTAATTAATTAGAAACTAATTACTAGTGTACCCATAAATCAAGGAGAAGAAAAAGGAACAATGAATTCAAATTCAAATACAATTATGGGAAAATAAAAGTGGGTTGGGATAAGTTAAAGAGAGTTAATAAATATCTTAAGTAGTAACTACATGCATACTTAAATAGGAAATGAAGAGATCAAGGGGACACCTAAGAGTAAAAATATGAAATGTGGGAGTTGGGTGAAGATAAATCATTATTTTATATTTTTAAATAATTAATTATTTGTGCATGTGAGTGACACATGGGTGGATGAATAACATGTACTTAATAACAATAAATTGTATTTTCACATGAGATGGACAGTGTCTTGATCCACATAACTTATAAAAGGAAGGTTTAAACAAGAGGAAAAACAATATTTTCACCTTAATGCTCGATGGTTGTCATAATACTTAACTTCCTATTGGTGATTGTTAAAGAGTTTGTTCTATTGAAGATTGTTGTGAAGTGATAATTTTCTTCCCAAGCTTAATGGCTTCACTCTTATTTTACTTGCTATATTGATACCTTCTATATAACTCCATTGCAGCTTGGGGGTCATTGGAGAAGGAGAGTATCCATTGGAGTTGATAGGGTGGTCAATCAATGAACTACTTAAAGATAAAAAAAGTTGATGTAAGGAAGGATTTGAGCTCGCAAGCCAAGGATTCGACAAATAGAAAAACCCCTATAGAATATTTCTTGTTATTTTGGTGAATATTCAATTTGATGAACTTATAATTTGATGCTTGTTCACATGGTCAATTGCACAAGTTGATAAATATTTATTATAATTACAATGTTGTATATTTTTTTTATCATTTTAGATTTATTTAAAAATATATATTAATCTACATAGTTTTATTAGAATAGATATGACACAATTATTTATTTACACATATGGAAGTTAATGCAATATGGAATGAAAAGAGTCAAATCGATCCATTCTCATATTACAGGAGTTTTGTATGGAAATGATTCATTACAACTATCAATCAAAATTCTCAAGTTGCAAATGATATATATGCATATAAATTTAAATTTATTTCAAAATGAGTGGAAAGAATTCTCAAGTTGCAAATGATATATATGCATATAATTTTAAATTTATTTCAAAATGAGTGGATAGAAGTTGAACATGCTTATCCTTATGGTTTGCATTTTTTTTAGGATATATAAATTTTTAGAAGGAAATTGTTATTATAGTGCACATATCTTATTGTACAAATATTGTTATTATGGTGCACATAACCTATGGTGAACTTCAGAAGAAATATTGTACAAAATTGTATGTTTGAATATTGTTGCAATGTTTTCTTGTTCTACTGTTTAATTATTAAAATCTACATATTAATCGAGCTACATGAATGTACTATGATTATTATTGGGCCATTAAAATATTAATGCAATTTCATTTAAAAAATGTTAGCATTAAATGACGCATTATGAAATCATAGTGTTGATGGCCTATTGTAACACCCTGTTTTCCCCGGCTTGTAATTAATAATTAAATATGATTACCATGCTATGGCATGTGAACGATGTAAATGTATTATTGTTTATATTGCCAATGAATGACTGTGGGGGTGACACCTTGAAGTACTGGCCATGATATCACTAGAGGAAAAGAGTGAAAGAACAGTAGAGAGGGTTCATTATGTCAAAATGAACCAAATTCTCTTTGTTAGAAATAAATAAGCCTCATCTTGATCCCAAGGAGAAATCAGTTAATGAAATAAGGACTAGTGATTGAACAATCAAATATCCCCTTAAAAGGAAGCATGGAGGGTCTAGCTGAGGAGACAGAAAGACTGTCAACCCAACGTACCACAAAGGGCGGTTTTTCCTGCAGATCCAGATTGACCCGAGTTTCCTTCTCACATAAGGAACATGAAAAGTATAGAACCTTTTGAAGAGGAGAAAGGCGTGAAACATATACACGTGTAGGATAGAAGACAAAGGGGGTATGCACTAGGAACGTAATGCATGAACATGAGGAACACGTAAAGTTATCCAAATTCGAAGGAATAACTACAAGATAAAATATTTTTGGTTATGAGAGAAATTGATGAAATGGATCCCTGAGAACTTGCATAAGACCTGTCCTGAATGAAAGATCATGAGTTTGATGCTGAGGAAGCATTTGATAAACCTCGTCTAGTGCATAACAATGAAAGAATCTCTGAGTAATGGTAGAAATTTCCTTGGTGATATCATGGCTTGGCACGGGGATGGCCAGAGCGCTAAGAATGAATTCCTTTGAGACTATGGTTGGGTGGAAAGGCCAACACCCACAATCAGTTGGTTGGTTGTCGCTTGTAATAGATAAGTAATTCTTATTCCCTGTGCACTTAAATTGGAATGTATGATTTGAATGTTTGTGATGGTGATGCTTTGTGCCTCTCGTGAAATTAAATATTAGGATGCCTAACTTCTCTTTTGTAAGCCATTTMTTTTGAATGGGTGTAAGGTGATGCTACAAGGAAAATCTCTCTATGGCTAGGGTAAACCACAACAGACGAAAATGACTGCATAAATCAACTCTATACCAAAAACATGCTATATAAACCAATATGAAAGCGAGATAAGAAAGAGGCCTACCTTGTCCAGATGTTTGATGAAGTCCACTGTTGAGCACTTTGACCCAAAGCTATATACCCGCAACTAGTTCTCAACAACCAAGCAAAGCGAGCATATGGTGATAATATAAAAGGTTAGCACATGAGATAGCATAATCCATTAATATACATAACAAATACGCCCATGGATAATAAATCAATATATTTGCAAGATAACAATTGGATGGGAAAAGAGTATTTATATTAATAAATGATCAGTAGAAGTGAAAATATTACAAACTTCTGTGTCGATACGGTTCAGAACCGAGAAACTAAGTTCCTTCTAGATGGGCCTCCACCACTTCAATCCTCCACCAAAGGCAAGCTCATAAGAGAGAAACAATGAGGTTCTCAATCAATAAGGGAAGAGCTCGGGGGATGAACACTGTGTTCAGACTTAAAGGACAAAGGGATGCATACTCAATATGAAGTAAATAATTTCTTGAGAGTAACTTTGCTCTCAAAGTTAAATTCTTCCTCCTCTTTCCATAGCTCAGAATTGGCCCCTTTATAGCCTTGAAAATGGAAATGAAGGGATGATTAAGAAATTTTCCAGTATATGGAAGGACAAGGATCATAGATATCCTTTCATGACATGGAAAACCGACATTAATTTTCATTTTCTGGCATAAATCCCGATGTACGCGGGCTGTAGTGGAACAACCTGTGTATATGCATGCTGTACAGTAGGCAAGATGCGTACATGTGAAAAAATATGTATTTTTAGCTCTGGATTTTACAAACATGGATGATAAGTTTACATAGGGAAATGGAACAAGTCCTTCTATGCAAGATTGCATAGGGTAAGGTAAATATTTCTATAATAGATGTCCCCTAATGTGTGAGGTCAGAGGAGTATCTACGATGGCTGAAATACATTATAAACAACTTAGAAGTGGAGTGATGGGGAACCATCTGGACGAACTAGTTTCTCATTACATACTGCACTGACTTTGCATACATGGCTTCCAATATAATTACACTACAGATCCATGTGAAATATACCAAACAACTATCTGTGGCCATGAATAGGMAAATACAAATGCGGTTACATGCCAAAAAGCTATCATAGTCACAAACAAGGCCCARTATAACCAGTCTCAAAACCAATATGAAGATATCTGTATACAATGGAGTACAATCCGATCTCCCATGATCACTAAAGTCATATAGATACTGGTCCAAGTAAAAGAAGTAACATCTTAGGAAAGCTGCGGCCACATAGTGATGTCTTCAAGTCTTCTACACAATCCTCTAGGGGTGCAAGTCTACATCATGTGAATAAAGGAGTTGAGGTTGAACATAATGAGACATTGTTTGATTACCGATCATTGAGGTATATCGTTAACAAATGTGAGATAAACTATCGATAATGAAAGTAGGTATCAAGGCACTGAGCACATTCTTACAAGTGTGAATAAAGGAGTCGGTGTCGAACACCTGAAGAATCCATCGATCATGAGACATTGATGTATTCCCAACTGTCGATGGCAAGAGAACTTGCCACTAATGACTACAAGCCTCAAGGTACTCATAAGACTCTAGGTCTCATTTCCAAAATAGATGAGCTGAAGTTGATGGAAGGAGACTTATTGAAAGGAGAGAATTAAGGCATCTCTCATCAGTCAACATGAGGTACAAAGTAGGAGCTTTATTATTTGGTGTAAATCGGACAAAGAACATGTTCACAAACCAATGACCCTGTGTGTATTTTGTGTGTGCCAAGTGAAAGAGGTACACGAAAAAGACCCTCTGAATAGCAACCAATGAGGAAAATTACTTACAAAGGTGAGGAAACCACCAATAAGGATAATGGAATCCAAGACATTGCATGAATCCCAATGTGTGAATAGATGTCTTGTCGTCGAACACAAGGGAAACCACCCAGTCAACGACCAATGATGAAATGTCGACTACTGGGTTCAAGTTTACCTACCAATGATGAAAGTAGGACCAGGGTGCATTATAGGACTACATTATCATGTGTTTCTAAGACAAACTGAGGGTATGGATGACATGCAAAGTCAAGAGTTATGAGGAGTGGATGACACAGGTTTATAGACTTCCTTTGAACAAGAGAATGATACATATGGAGGACTCCGACAACATAGACCCAATGATGAAACCATGAGATGCAGGAGGCATCAATAAAACTCTCTATAGGAAATGGAAGAGTAACGAGTCGGTAGAGAAGACTCTGTAACGAGCTCAGCTTCCTAAGGCCTTTGTAAACCCAAAATTATGATGACAAATGGACTCAATAACTTTTTGCTTTGTTCAAAGGTGACACAAATGCTACCAATATAAGATAATACTCCCTTCCCACCCATATTTTTTTGTTTTTTAATAGACAAATGAATGCTATGATACAGAGGAGGAAACGAGTGCCACAAGTAAGAAAAACTAATTCCATCAGTGGAACATACCTATTCTCAATGCAAGGAGATGCATGCGGGAGATGGAAAATCATGGGAATGTTCCCTTCTAGGTATATGGTGTCAAATTGCGAAGGATAAAAACGAGGCTCTACTTGGTTGAGGATGAAAAAATTGTTGAGGTAAATGGTTTATAACACAAAGAGAGAATCGACTATAGGCTCAATACTGAAAGCAAGGGCATGAGATGCAATCACAACTTGACGCCAAAAAATGTCCTTTTTTATGTCATTTATTCCACTTGGTGTGAAAAAGGGATAAACTTGTGCCAAATAAACGTCCTTTCAAATGCAATTCATGAGTGTGAGAGAGACAAGTTCAGTGGACAATCTTTTATCTTTTGAAAATGATTCAGAAAATATCTTAACTGAGACTCACGACCTTTCAAGTCCAATTTAACGAGTGTGAAAGGGAAAAATTCACTCAAAAATATTTTCTCTTTTTAAAAGAGTCGGAAAAGAGCTTAACCAAGACTCGGGGATGTTGTTCTAAGAAACATATAATGGGGGAGGCCAAGGCTCCCATGCAGGACTTCTGTGAAAGGTCAACAACTTATGAAGAGCTAACATAAGCTTGGGAAAACCAAAATCTTTCCAATTCGAGGGGGATAAAATACTTGCAGAGGTTACCATATCTACATTATATCGAAGAATGCCCCTTATCTCGAAGGGTGTAGAAGAAGGAAGTCGAGGCTCTACAAGATTATTCCAATCAAAGTAAACCACCCTAGGACTTGGAGGGATCATACTCGAAGAGAGTGGAATGCTCCCTAGTGAAGAAGATATGGAACTATAAATGCTATGGACATGGTCGAAGGACACATCACCCTCCAAAAGAAGAGTGGGATTGACTGAAGATTGCATTGGCAATTTCACTTCCTTAGGCTTGTCACTCTTCAAGAGAAGAATGGGATCAACTGAATATTGCATTGACATGACCACTTCTTCAACCATTGGTTGGATAGAATGCGAGACAACAAGTTCAAGAGATGCATCACCCCCAAAAATAGGAGTGGTGTCGGTCAAATATTGCATCGACACGACCGCTGGTTGAACAGGATGTGAGACAACAAGGTCAAGGGATGCATCGAACCCTAAAGGAAGAGGGGTGTCAGCTGAAGATTGCATCAACATGATTGCTGTATCAACCAAATAATTTTGGGAAGCCAAAGATGACTCATAACCCGAAGGGCCCCCAGGAAAGGACCATGCTTCTTTTACCACAATAATAGCAGGGCACAAACAAGTAAGGTGATATCCTTTGCAAATCCTACAAAGGAACTTGGTATTACGTCTTACACGTCTAGGCTTCTCAATCGTATGAATTACCCCAACATGAATTGCAGTGGTTGGTGACATGCTCCCAGCATGACTTGCAGAGGCTAGTAGAAAATCCCCAACATGACTGGAAGAGGTTGGTGAGGAATCCCCAACATGAATATCAGAGGTTGGTGATGTATGTGCAATGTGACTAGCGATGAATAGACCTGTGCCTCCAGCATGACTTGCAGTAGATGGCTGATGGTCTTCAACATGACTAGCATAGGTTGTTGACCCATCTCCAACATGACTAACAGAGGTTGGTGATATAATTACAGTATGTGACGGACCCTCATAAGACACAGTCGAGGAAGGTAGGGTCCACGGGTCACTAAAATAGGAAGTGTGGAAAGGAATGGACCTCCTTGTCAAAACAGGTCTACTAGACATGGTGTAAACATGGTGAGTCGGTGTCGTAAATTTGAAAGTACCCATAAGGGAATAATACATTCCGACACCGATATTATCAGTTGCTGGCTGAGAATTGTCAATCACAGGGATCGACGGTCCAACAGATGCATTAGAACTAGAGTACACAAAGGATAACTGGTCGATCGTCATGATATTCCCTTCATGAGGAAAACAAAGAGTACAGAATATAGGCGACATGACGATGACCATAACATAGGTCCAATTGTGTCCTAGTAACAATTTATAATCAAGAGGCACATCAACTACCTTGACCTCAACCTCTACCGTCTTCCCACCTAACTAGACCAGAAATGTAGGAATACTACCGTGAGGGCGGAAGGAATGACCGTCAAAAGCAGTCAACATGTTCGATGGATTAGAAAGAGTCAGAGAACCAAGAGCTTTCCAACAGATCAGGGACATCACACATGTGATGCAGGAGCATCACCAACAAATCACAAGTGTGGAAAACCGCTGGGCGCACTAGCGCACATTTTGAAAATATTTTGAATTTCAAATGATCAATGTATTAATGTGATATTTGACAAAGATTTTTGAATTATGAGCTTCTTTAATGATTGGAGGCTGAGCNTGATATTTGACAAAGATTTTTGAATTATGAGCTTCTTTAATGATTGGAGGCTGAGACATCATGAAATATTGATGGGGGACTGTATTTTGTTTTATGAATCAGATTGCAGTACAGATTTAGAGCTTGCTCTCTTATCTGTCTAACTCGATATTTATTGTAATAAGTGTTAAGTAGTTGATAACATTCAATTCCATTAAGATAACAAAGAGTAGTTGGAGGGAAGGCTCAAAGAGCACCTCTTTGTATAAATTTTTGTAATATTGTCCAAGTAGAGTTTGTTGATAGTTGTTATTGATTATCATAATTGCTGTGGAGAAAGGAGAACCGTCAACATATGAATCTATGTTTTATAGGTTAAGGAGTAGTGAAGAACAATGTATGTATGTAACAAGTTTCAGTTGGATGAATATAACAGAGGAACATTTTCCCAAATGTGTATGGTTATGTGTCTATCTGAATGAATGGTAGAGTCTCTGTTATTTTTCAATTCTCTGTTATTTCTGTTCTTGAATCCATGACTACATTTTATTTAATGAATGTATGAGTCATTACGAGGAGTAAAAGTTTCAATAACTCTCTTCAGTGAATGAGTGCAAGGTGTGCATAGTAACCGGAAGGAGTGCATGACTGAGTCTACTTTTACTCAAAATCTCATAAGAGATAGGGAAAATTATATGTATGCAAGGAGTGCATCGACGTCTACAAGGAGTGCGTGATGGAGTTTAGACTAGGGAAATCAAAAAGGAAGAATGTGGTTTCAACCATGAGATATAGAAGTGGCTGGAGAACAGTCGCAAGGAGTGCGAAGTCATTCACATAAGAGTGAGTGTGGATGAAAGTTTGTTGCAAGGTGTGCACATGCTAGGAGTTTGACTAAGGGTTGAAGAGATTGTTCTGAGGAACAAATTGAACGAGGAAAGCTCGGGAGGAAGAGCGACATAAATATTCACGGCAAGAAGTCCCTGGAGTCTTCACTGAAAGCCAGTGGACAAGATTCATTCTTAGATGGAGACGAACGATCCTAGACCACTGGATCTGGTGAAGTTGCAAGGAGAAGAACCATGAATGATTTCGGTACTTCGGAGGTTCGACAAGTTTAAACTTGATGAAGACTGAGTCGTGAAGTTCGAAGTTGCGATTCAATCTCGATCATTGATCGAAGGAGAGAACGTGGCGACGGATTAAGGATTTTGGGAATCAGAAGGTCAGGGGTTGCGAACAGAAGGCCTAGAGTTCACGAGGTCGCAAAGTCCAAACCATAGTGGGGCTTGTGAATCTATGTAGTATAGCTTTCGAGTCAAAGTATCTTTAGTATTTTTCAATTCTCTGTTATTTCCGTTCTTGAATCCATGATTGCATTTTCTTTAATGAATGTATGGGTCATTGCGAGGAGTAGATAAGTTTCAATCACTCTCTTTAGTGAGCGAGTGAAAGGTGTGCATAACGTCTGCAAGGAGTGCGTGACCGATTCTACTTCGACTTGAAATCTAAGAAGAGATAGGGAAAATTATATGTATGGAAGGAGTGCATCGACATTTATAAGGAGTGTGTGATGAAGTTCAGAATAGGGAACTCAAAAAGGCAGAACATGATTTTAGTCACGAGAGATAGAAGCGATTGGAGAATAGTCGTAAGGAGTGCGAAGTCATTCACATAAGAGTGAGTGTGGATGAAATTTTGTTGCAAGGTGTGCACAGGCTAGGAGTTTGACTAAGGGTCGAAGAGATTGTTCCAAGGAACAAATCGAAGGAGGAAAGCTCGGGAGGAAGAGAGACATAATATTCATGGGAAGAAGTCCCTGGAGTCTTCACTGAAATCTCGTGGACAAGATTCATTCTTAGAAGGAGATGAATGATCCTAGACCACCGGATCTAGTGAAGTTGCAAGGAGAAGAGCCATGAAATATTTCGGTACTTCGGAGGTTTGGAAAGTTGAAACTTGATGAATACCGAGTCGCGAAGTTCGAAGTATTGATTCAATCTTGACCATTGATCGTAGGAGAGCACGTGGCAACGGATTGAGGATTTCATGAATCAAAAGGTTGGGGGTTGTGAATGAAAGGCCTAGAGTTCATGAGGTCGCAAAGTCTGAACTGTAGTGGGCTCAACGAATCTAAGGAGACATGTGGTAGGATTTTGGAACCTTGAAAAAGAGTACTTCGGGAAAAGCTGAGAGAAGGATTCGGGATATCCCCGAAGTTCGAGTCACAAAGGGATTGATGCATGGTCGCAACTATGGTCATATAAGAATAAGCCTATGTGTGTGGGTAAGATAATTTTGGGTGCCCGTAGGGACCCAAGGAGTTCGTCCGACTCAGGAATTCAAACAATCCAAGACCGGGAGGTCAAGCAGCCCTTTTGGAGAGAAGGGGGGGGTCTACATCAAGAGTGGTATCAGAGGGAGTACAAAATTGACTTCTGTAAGGAGAGGTATAAGAAGCATCAACACAATGCCTCCTAGAAGACGTGCTAATCTGCCTGTAGCCAATAGAGCTATGGAAAGAGAAATGAGAGAATTGTGTTGTTAAGAACCAAATATCAATA
>SNQJ01S0266134.1:0-11947 GCA_010110895.2 Picea sitchensis | reverse complement strand
CCTCCAAAGTGGTGAACGGTGTTCTAGTGAGCTTATGTTTTGGTAACTATTATAGGGAATCATTGTAAATGACCATGCAAGACATCTTAGAAAGTTTCGCGGAATTCAATCGAGTCTAAGTTAGTTTTTTTTAATTAATTAATTTTTAATTAAATTTGGAGGTTTAATTAATTAATTAATTAATTATTTTTGAGAAATAATTGTAAAAACTAGGTCTTTGGACTTTTGATAGGGGTATTTGTGCTCAAAAGAAATGAAATAGCACCCCCTACATCCATGGACCAAGTTTTAGCTCAGTCGGGCAACTTTAGCCATGGGTTTGTCCACCGGGAGTGTCGGTCATTCTAAAACAACAATTTTAATTGCTAACTTGTCTTATTTTATTTCAATTTATTTTTCCCACCTTGGCACAAAATCTGTAGGCTTTCCTTCCACCTTGTGCCATAGTTGTGAGGTTGCAAAACTAATTTATTTTTCCCACCTTTGTCCTTAAGGCAAAGTTGTGTGGCTAGTTTGTTTATTTCAATTTATTTCAAGTTATTTCAATTTGTTATTTGTGCCCACACCTTGCATGTGAGTGGTTTTTCCATCCTTGCAATATCATGACGGCTAGTTAGTATTTATTTTCTTTGCAAAGTAATCAAACTCGTGCCCCGTATTCCCTCCCCTTGCCACTTTGTGGATCTTAGGTAACAAGAAAGGGCAAAGGACTATGTGGCTAGTTTAATTAGGCACCTAATTCCATTATTGTTTTAACCAATAAAAAGGGGTGACTTGGGAGGCTACAAGGGGTTGAAGCCAGGGATGGTTTCACGGCACTATGTGTCCTCCTTGTTGAGCGCCCAAGAATATTGGATTTGACCTGTGGAGCTAGGGAAGAACCTTGTTGTTCTTATTATTAAGCACCCAACACTTCCTCTTGGTTGAAGAGATAAGGATTTGGGGTAGTAACATAGTGTAGGTTTGAAACTTTCACACTTAATTGCCCCCTAATTCAAAAAGAGACATAAAATCTATTAAAAGTAACCTACATACATTGCAACACATTCACTTTACATTTCCTTGCAATTTCCTTTTATGCAACTCATTTTCAAATACTTTCATTCTTTCATTTGCAACAAGTTATTTTTATGTGAATATTTACTTTTCCTAAGCATTCTTTATTTTTCTTGCAAGTATTCTTCATTTCTTAGAGAATCAATTGTTTGAGTACAAGGTTATTATTTGATTCATTGTGTAAGTTATTCCATTCTTTATTTTAGTTTAATTTGTATAAATATCATTTACTTGTGCATAATTAAATAAGTTGGGATTGGATAAGCTTTAGGCACTGGTCTGTTTATATTTTTGTAAAGTAAAAAGTTTGTTTGTCATTGAAAGACTTTCATCCTTGCATTGTTGTTTGTCATTGGGTTGGGTCTTCCTAATCAAAAAATCAATTAACTCCTAGAACATTAATAAAAACCTCACATAGTTTAATAGGGTCTACCCCCCTTGGCTTCCCTAAGAGTGAGCCTAGACGGAAGGAGTCTAGATCGAGGTGACAGTGGGTCTAGACTTAGGTTTGTGCCTCCAAGGACACACCAAGTGGGTTGGAGACTTCTCCACGCTTGTAGGTGTGTATTAGGGCGACAACAGGACCAACATGGGATTCAAGCCCATTGTCACCTCGACTTGAACTTCTTCCATCTAGGCTTACTCCTAGGGAAGCCAAGGGGGGTAGACCCTAGTTACTATGTGAATTATTAAATGAATTCTAGGAGTTAATTTTAGTTTGTTAAAGGTAAAGGGGAACTAGCCTATATGAGAGGCAGCAAATGCAATACACACCTTTAATGAAAATCAGCCCTTTCCCCAAGGTCAACTAAGACTAGTGCCTAAAGTTTGGGCAAGGAGTCAATAAGAATTACACCACAAAATACAATTATACAAAAATGAATGTTGCTACAAGATATTCACAATAAATAAAAGAAACTTCTTTGTACTTTTGAATCAAATATAAATACTATCTACAAATTGAAATACAACATGAGATATAAGCATACTATGAAATGAACAACTAAATGATGATACAATTAAAAGGTGATATATCTACACAATGGATTAGATCATGAAAATAATACTAGCTTTATACAAATATATGTAAATGAATAAAGAATGCTTATAAAAATAGATGTGCTTTAGTATATTTAAACATCCACAATGAGGGAAAGTGACTTAAAACATGAAATTGCTTGGGAATTAGAATTGCATGGAAAGTAAATTACTTGAAAATGAGATTGCAAATGTTGTGACTGTAGTGTGTAGGTTGATTTTAATAAATTTTAGGTCTCTCTTTGATTAGGGGAATTAGATGTGAATTATACAAGCCTAGACTATGTGACTACCCCAAACCGTTATCCTCTTAATCAAAAGGAAGTGTTGGGTGCTCAATAAGCAAGGCAAATAAAGCCTTACCCTAGCTCCACAGGTCAAATCCAAAGAACTTGTGTACTCAATAAGGGGGACACCTAGTGCCGTGAGATCATCCCTAACCTAACACCCCAAGTATCTTCCTCAAGCCTCCTTTTTGGTGGCAAAAACAATAACGATTGGATGCCTAATTACTAAAATCACAACCTTTGCCCTTTCTTGTCACCCAGGATCCACAAAGTGGCAAGGGGAGAGAATACGGGGCAAAGATGGAGCACAAATATGATTACTTTAACAATAATTGAAAAGTATACAAGCCTTTTGTTATTGCAAGGATGGCTTATGCCACTCTCTTTGCAAGGTGGGGCAAAAGTAAATAATTTGAAATTCTTTGCTTAGAAAATTACATTGCAACCCCACAACTGAAATATCCCTGATCCGGCTGATCAAGATATTTGCTACGATCTTACTGCTCTAACATGCAGATCTGATACACTGGGGGTTTCTGGATGCGTTTTAGGGTTTGATGTAGATGATCTTTGTTTATCAAGTGGAGGACTAGCCTACTGTTTTTGCCAAGGTGGGTATAATTGAAATGAGTTAGAATTGTATGAAATGGCTTAACCCTCCTTGATAACAGTGGGGGACTAACCTACTTGTTTTGGCCAGAGTTGGGTATAATGACTCAGAAGAATTAAAAGACTTGAAATAAATGAGCAACCCCACAACAATAGCACAATGAGGACTAGCCTACCGTTTGGCCAAGGTGGGTATAAAAGGAAATGCAAGAAGAAGTAAATCTAAGTCTAGCCTTCACGATTTTGCAAGGATGGCTTAGGCCAATCTCTTTACAAGGTGTGGGCAATATTTTCTAACTTATTACAATATCAGATTTTTGATATAAGAAGTTTGAGAGAGAGCACCAAAGAGACTCTCGAGAGTGGCTTACAATGATTTAAGAGAGTAGGAAGGAGGTTGATATCCCAACTTTAGAATGTCTTTTGAAGGCCTTGGGGGGCTCAAAATAAGTAGCACTTCCTCTTTGTTGTTGAAAATCTGCATAAAATCAGCAAGGTATATTTTCTAGAAAATGCTACAAAACCAAGAATCCTGTTAGCCCAATGAAACACCAATTTAAATGTAAAATTATGAATATGATAATGAAACTTTTAGTGTCTATTCTAGATCATAGCAATGCTTGTAAGTAGAGGAGTGTTTGTGCATATACTTACTTGGGCGTGACTAAGTCCGGCTCCTTGGTGGTGCCCTAGAACTAGATGTCTAAGCTCCACGCCTGTGTCCTTGTAGCGGAACTGCTTAAAGTCTAGGCTTATTCCTAGGGAAGCCAGGGGGGTTGTCCCTAAGTCACTAAGTTGATTTTAATTCTGAGTTCTAGGAGTTAGTATCAATTGATTATAGGCTAAGGAAGAAACTAGCCCTATGATGACAAACGACAATGCAAAGTGCAAGTCTATGTCTAGAATGAAAAGCGACCCTCCCTAAGTCAACTAAGGACTAGTGCCTAAGGTTGAGCTATGGTCAACTATGTTTGAGGTTGTTGAATTACAATATGCTTATCACAATTAGATTAAGCTACCCAAACCCCACAAGATTAGAATTATACAAATTATACAATCTTACAAAGTTCTCACAAGATATACAAGTCAAATACAAAGGAGTACAAAGAAGCTGAACAAATCACACCTAGAGACCCGGCAGCCACCCCAAGTGGCACTACTCCACAGGTGCAACTCCAGCGGCATCTAACCATGAAAAGCACTCAAAGACTAAATAAGTGTTGCCTCCCAAGTGGATACTAGGTCACTTGCAATCCACACCACAACAATGATTTGTCTGACAAGATATTCAAATGATAGCAGGATGTCCACAACACCATGAAGATAGAACAATTAGTTGCAAACAAGATATAACAGTAGATTATCACAAGTGTATGTGTCCTATCAATACATCTACTTCCCCAAGCATGTAGCCTACACAAGTGATCTATGCGGCTAATGTTCTTCTTAAAGATTTTAGTTCCCACTAATATGTGTGTGTCTCAGCTCCTTAAACTACGCCAAATAAGCGCAGGTGCTCAAGATCTTGGGCTTTTACCCCCAGCCTAAATTCCAAGGTCAGCCCGTCACTTCTACGAATAGAGGTAGTCAGGAGGAGGATCTCCCCAAAGAATCATGGAATGGTCCCATACGTCCCCAATCCCTCTGGCCCGTTTTAGGTGGCAAAAACAGTTGTTGATGACCCCTAGAATGTTTCTAAGTGTGTTTAGGATCCTCCGGGGTGAGTCTTTAGAGTGTGTTGGGTTGATTTTAGGGGTTTTAAACACTTTTATTTTACTTGTTTATCGTGAGGCCATTGAGTATAAATGCTTAAAAGAGTGCTTTGCAAATAAAGAATTACACACCATGAGCGATATAAGATATGTCGTAAATAAATGCTTAAACCATCAATGTAGCATTACATGGGATAACTTTAAGAGATATTAACCATTGAACCATAAACCATGCAATGTAACTTGGGAAATGAAAGAGATAACTTGAAGCACTTAGATGTTTGACATAAGCAAGTATTGGATGATGTAATGTGTGAGTGATCACAATCTAAGAGATAGATAAATTATAGCATAAGTTTAAAGCGTTATATCATCACATTTAGATCATAGGCACAAAATCACAAGTATGTCAAATGATAGCAATTAAAGTTTTAAACTTATGAGGGACCCGATGATGAACAGCAGGTTAATACGCTAAGCTAGGCAGTGAGCATCATCAATGGTGTGTGATAGATGTGAGCAAGATGTCATAAACATGTAACTTAGTTAAACACAAACTTGCAGAAAATGAATTTGAACTTAAGACTGCTTATCGGATCTAAATCATAAGCATGAGGAGATATGACCCGGATTTTAAGAGGCTTATGTGTTTTAGACAACAGTGTGTAAGGGTATAATGACTTACCAATGAGTTATAGATGGCCGAGTTAGAGGCATTAGGACATAAGCAATGACTTACCCATCAAGTACTTGTATGGACTTAAGATCACAGATATTAAGCCTTTTAAAGAAGAGCTTAAGTGTGAGTTGTTGTTTATGACAGTAGAATATATAGATCAGTTAGAGCACTAGGATTATAAACATCAAACCATTGAATGGGATATCATACACCTAAAACATAAGAAGTAGCAAATGATCTAACAACAGATCAAGGTATGTATGAATGCAAGTGTTTAAGTGTTTAGTAGAGTGTTTATGTGGCCGGTAAGGTAATTTACAGTCAAGGCATTAGAAGCATAACAACAACCTTTAAACCATCTGTCACATGTGCCTAAGATATAAGTGTTAAACCATTCAACAACAACTTAAATATGTGTAAAAGTCAAGATCTAGATTACGCAATATGTGTTGAGATATGAAAGCTTAAGTGGCTAGGAAGAGTTAGAAAGTTGTCACAAGTATTAAGCCTTCAAATATGAACCAGATCTAAAAAGATTATCACATGTGCGTCCTAGAAGGTTTTAAACACTTGAACTTTTAAGCATATGTTTTAGATCTATCCACTTCCATTTCCATCCATTCCAGATCCATCCATCCTTCCTGTCCTTTCCTTCCTTTCCTTCATCCATCCATTCCATCCATCCATCCTTCCGTCCTCCATCCATCCATTTCCTCCATTCCATCCATCCATTCCATATCCATCTTCCATCCATCCGTCCATCCATCATCCATTCATCCATCCTCGGTCCATCCATCCTCCTTCCTTCCTCCTTCCATTCCATTCCTCCATTCCATCCTCCATCCATTCCATCCGTCCATTCCATTCCATCCATCCTTCCGCTCCATCCACTTCCATTCCATTCCATTCCGTCCGGCTCCATTCCTTCCTCCGGCTCCGTCCATTCCGTCCATTCACTGTCCATCCATCCTTTCCATCCATCCGTCCATCCATCCATCCGGTCCGTCCATCCGTCCATTCCGTCCGTCCATCCGTCCATGTCCATTCCATCCATTCCTTCCTTCCTGTCCTCCACTCATCCATCCATCCATCCATCCTCCTTCCTCCATCCTTCCGTCCTCCATTCCATCCAGCTCCATTCCATCCTCCTCTTTCCATCCATCCATTCCATCCTCCACTCCTCCTCCTCCATCCATCCATCCGTCCGGTGTTCCTGTCCATTCCATTCCATTTCCTTTCCATCTCGGCTCCATTCCGTCCGTCCATTCCGTCCGGCTCCGTCCTCCGTCCGGTCCGTCCATCCATCCATCCGTCCATCCATCCGTCCTCCTCCATCCATCCCTCCTACATCCATCTTTCCGTCATCCATTCCGGTCCATCCATTCCTTCCTCCATCCATTTCCTTCCATTTCCTTCATTTCCGTCCATCCATGTGCTTCCTTGAGAGTTAAAATTGAGTTGGATTTATGATTTGAGAAAATGTATGCTTCGGCTCTTTTTGAGAATGGAGTTAAATGTGAGAAAGCGATGGATGGGATTCACCGGGCCATGCCCTCTCCACAGTTTCTGGCGATTGGGAAAGTAAAGATAGAATAAGTAATGGGGATCTGATGGGAATTACTAAGGATGATAGGGTTAATATTGATAAAGTGAAGTACACCATCCCTAGTAAAAGGTATGCAAGCCTTTAAGGAAAGATTAAGTTCATAGATTTTGCACTTGGCACCTATGGAAAACCATGTGAGAAATTTTTAAAGAGCGCCCCAAGTGGCATAAGGTTAGAAACTGGAATTCACATGAAAGGTTAAGCGGTCGGCATAAATTGTCGGTCTTCTAGCACTTCTTCTCGGCCAATGGGACGACATAAAGTCAAACATGCTAGTGAGAGAACCTCAGCAGAGTGTTTCTTCATGTACAGACGGTGTCCAAAGGGACACCCTCGTAACTATCTCGCCCTTTTCCTTGTATTTTCCATTTTGTATTATTTCATTCATCATGTCAATATGTACTTAGGAAAAATTGTATCATAAATTTCATTTTGTAAAATTATAATGTTGTACTTTGGTTATTTCATTATGTAAATGTTGTTTATAGCTGTTTTATTTCATTATGTATATATGTATTCTTATGTTGGTTATTGATGAACACTTCACATTTTGTGATCTTTGGATTCTTGTATGCTCTTACGTCTCCAATTCCGAGGGAAGATTGAACACCGCGTCCCCATGTGGAGCAGGATGTTGACCGCCTCTCCAACTAGGGGTCAACTCCATGTCTAGAAAGATGCATCATTAGATGCTCATTTTTCGAAGACTATTTGGTTCTCTTTGAGATATGCCTCGGCCTTCTTTTTTGTATTTGGAATTTTCGCACCCTGGCATTCTGGGTCAATAATGTAATAGATGCATGAGTCATAGTTAGATGGAGTTACCTTGGGACCGGTTCATTGGGAGAGTTCCTTTGCAGAGTTTTATCCTCGGGTTATCGATTGGGCTTCCGGCCTTATTGATTTCCTTGAATTTTCCCTCACACTTGCAATAATTCCTCCAAAGAAATTGAGAGAACGGCGTTCTAATGGGCTTATCTCCCGGTAACTATTGTTAGGAAATGATGTAAGTGACCATGCAAGACATATTAGAAAGTCTCATGAGAATTCCCCTGAAGTCCTAGATTTTTTTTTAATAAATCAATTTAATTAAAATTTCCCTAAGTTTGAGGTTTAATTATTTTAATTAATTTAATTTTTTGAGCAAAAATTGTAAAAACTAGGTCTTTGGGTTTTATAAAGGGTATTTGTACTCAAAAGAAATGGAATGGCACCCCTACACCCTAGATAGGTTTCCTTCAGTTGACAAGCTTTGCTATGGGTTTGTCCACCTGTAGTGTCAGTCAGTTAAAAACAACACTTTTAATTGCCAAGTCCAAACATATAGCAAAATGTAAAATTTGTAATAATGAGTTAAAGTGGATGTAAAGATGGATAAAGATGAGGGAGATTTTTCCTAACCTTTCCTAAAATTTCCTAACGTTTTCCAACCTTCACATCACCCCTTCACCTAGCTATTAATCAAAACCATCACTTTTCACAAGTGGTGTGCCTTCCTTCTAGAGAGTCAATTTTAATTAAATTTCCCTAAGTTTTGAGGTTTAATTATTTAATTAATTAATTTTTTTGAGCAAAAATTGTAAAAACTAGGTCTTTGGGTTTTTTATAAGGGTATTTGTACTCAAAAGAAATGGAATGGCACCCCCTACACCCCTAGACCAAGTTTCAACTCGGTTGGACAACTTTTTCTATGGGTTTGTCCACCCAGAGTGTCAGTCAGTTAAAAACAACACTTTTAATTGCCAAGTCCAAACATAGCAAAAATGTAAAAATTGTAATAATGAGTTAAAAGTGGATGTAAAGATGGATAAAGATGAGAGAGATTTTTCCTAACCTTTCCTAACCTTTCCTAACCTTTTCCAACCCTCACATCACCCCTTCACCTAGCCATTAATCAAAAACATCACTTTTCCTAGAGTGGTGTGCCTTCCTTCTAGAAAGTCTCCAAAAAGTAAAAAAATGATAAAAAAATGAATGGGAGACTTATGCTATCCTTTGGCACGCTTTTCCTAGCCTCCCACTACCCTTTTTGCTTGATCTCAACACCTTTCCCCTCATTTACTCCACTTCATTCTTTCCATCTCCCCCAAGTGATGCGCCCTCCAAGGAGAGTTACCCCCCCCTCTTGTGGATCTCCTAGAAAAATCGTTTTTATGAGTTGGGGCCCCTTTCTCTCCCTTGGCATGCATCCCATAGCCTCCCACTACCTATTTTGTGTGATCCCTGTTGTCGTCCTAATACACACTTGCAAACGTGAGAAAAGTCCAGCTCACTTAGTGTGTCCTTAGAGGCACAATGCCTAGGTTCACAATCCACACTGTCACCTTGACTGGAACCTCTTCCTTCTAGGCTCACACCTAGGGAATCCAAGGGGGGTAGACCCTAGTTACTAGATATGTTTTAACGTGTATGTTCTAGGAGTTGGTTTTAATTGATTAGGAGTTTGGGGGGGAAGTACTAACTTATGATTCAAAGGCAGCAATGCAAGATGCACAATTACTTATGTTAAGCAAACCCTTCCCTAAGTCAACTAAGACTAGTGCCTAAGGTTGGGTAAAGGGGTCAACTATGTTCAAGGAGGTTGATTACAAAAGATTACAAAGATTACACAATTACGACTACTCCACAACATGACAGATACAAGTACTTACAACAATGAATGAAAGACGTACAACAATTATGAACAAGATATGTGAGATACACAAATTACAAATAAACAAGATTAACCAAGTGCTTAAATGTGAGAATTCCAAGATATTCAAAACATGAAGATCATTCACATAAGGCCAAACATACCCCAATAACAATTGGACTGCTTCTCAATGGCAACCATACAAGCAGTCAAGATCCAACAAGATGATGCCTCCAAGTGGGATGCACTGTCTCTTGTTGAATCATACCACAAAGAGCATAAAATGAAAAATATGAAATACTTGAAAGATAAATGCTCAACACAACTTGGAAAATTTAACACTTAGATATCTAAACCACAACTTGCATGAAAGATAAAAGATATATGTGTTTGCAACTAGTGTTCTAAACAACCATAAGATATATCCCAAAAGAAGATTGCCTAGAAGACTAAGTGGTTAGGAGTTGCTTAAAGATTTTACAGATTTTAATTACCCTCCTAACTAAGTGCCAAACCTTAATCCTCCTCCCCCTATTGCCAAATGGTTGCTGGATGCTCAAGATAGTAAGGCAATGAGGCCCGCCCTAGCTATCACAGTCAGCCCTAAGAATTGAGTTTTCACGGAAAGGATGCGTCCTGCACGCCTTGAGACCGTCCCCGGCCTACACCTTTCGCTACCCTCCTCAATTCCCGTTTTAGATGGTGAAGATGGTGGAATTTAGGTGTCCTAGTTGGTCTAATATATTGGTATGACTTAGGACTAAGTCTTAAGATGTGTTATGAGTGTTTTAAATAAGTTTTAGGTGCCCAAAAACAGTGATTTATCCCCAAAACCGAAACTTAAATCACTGTGAAAATGTATTACAGATTATGAAATTGCAGCATGTAAACATATATTAAGCATGTAAAGAAGAGCTTAAAGAAAAGACCATTCACATCATCATCTACTTAACCATGTATGCATGTAAACTTGAAAGAAAAAGTAAAGTGAAAAACAAGAACAGCTTGCCAACTATAACAGAAAATTGTTTTATGTGATCACCATTTAGCCATGTAATTTAATCCAAAAATGAATATGACTTGCTGAAAAGAAAACTAAGATCTACACCATGTACATGCTCTACATCTGATTTGAAGGATGGCAAATGCCTTAAGAGATAGGTGAATTGTAGATTTAAAGGATTACTTCCAAAGCATATAAACCATGAGAAATTGCACTTGATAAAAACTAGAGCATGAAAATGAAACTATGCCTTGAGGGCTTAAGCTAAAATCAATGATTTATGATGACTACTCTAGAGAATTTTAATCCATGAGCATAATAACCATCAACACATAATTACCTAGCCATACGATTTTGGGGATTTCTCTACCAAGGTGTAAGCAATTAGTTAAGCAAAACTTTGAAAAAGAACAAGCAAATCACTTGCAATGGCACAAGGTGGAGGCAAGCCTACCAATGTTTTGCCAAAGAGGGTTGGAATGTAAAGACAAGTATTATTAGAGCAAGCTAGCCACACAACCTTGTCCTAATGACAAGTGGGGCAAGAAATGACAAATGCAGAAATAAAACTAAGTCCTAGCCCAACGATTTTGGGGGCTTGGCTGAGCCAATCACTCTCCCAAGGTGTAGGCAACAAAGGTTTGTTGAAATAACTTACAAGAATGAAACTAAATACAAAAGAATGCAAGCCTCAAGGGAACTTCTCGAGGGCTTGCTACAGTGCTAGAAAAGAGTGAGAAAAGGAAGAGATTCGTTACCCAACTAGTGGAGAAGCTCTTGACATGTTGTACGGCCGAATGTGGGCAGCATAACCCCTTGTTCCTGGTAAGATCCTGCAAAAACCAGCAAGCTTGTGCTTGGAATGTCTTTGGTCGATGGGGTCATTTTCTCGTGAAATGTGGAGGGATCTTCTTCAGATGACTTGAAAGAATAGAAGCATCAACCTAGATCCTCCTAATCTCCAAGTAGAGCATCAATCGCTTCAAATCCTTGCAAAATAGAGGGTTAGAAAAATGGTGCCACCTACAAGAGAGACTTCAATACACAATTGGTTAAGCAAAACGAAAGGTACATTCAAAATCTCTTTAATAGATAAACCAATAGGATTACTAATCCAACAAGTTTAGTATTCCTATCCAAGTAAGCAATAATACTTCTACAAGGCCAATTTAAACCACAATATGAAGCAAAAATAATGAAACATCACCTCATGGTTACATGCATCCACACACTTTACAATCCACCACTTTGACCTCCAAAGTCTTCTTTTATTCCAATAAACAAAAGTATTACAAGAATTACAACATAAGCATCGAATCCCCAAG
>SNQJ01S0266133.1:0-12066 GCA_010110895.2 Picea sitchensis | reverse complement strand
TGGTTCAGCTCCCAAGCCGATTTGACACTCAAATCTGGACTGGATTCGACTGGATGGCTGGTCAAAGACCTAGAAATGCCCTAATTAGCCTCTTTACACAGTACAAACTAGTTGAACAATAACTCAAAGGAATTCTATAAAAAGACCATGGATACACTTCATTTTTCAAGGAATTCAAAGCAAAGTTATGTTGCCATTATTCTCTTGAGGACTCTTCTATCATTTCCAAGAGTATACTTGCATCATTGCATTGGGCAATCCATCTCACCCCTTGAGTGGATTAGCAAAGAATTCTTTCACCATTTTCATTTTTATTGTTGTAAGAAGAGCTTACTTGTGGGGGTCCAAGAGCCCTCCCTTAGAGGAAGAAGGGGCTCACAGTCCCCTTGCTTCTCGGTGTTTTCTTTCACTAATATCAGCCTTATCATTGGTAACATGGGTCTCATTGTTCTTTTTGTCTCTATGTCCCTATGCTTATAAATTTAGTAGTTATTTCATTTCTTAGTTTAATTCTTAGTTGTTGTTTTCTATTTCTTTTTCTAACCCTTTTCCTTGCAGATGTCCTGCTCAACAGACCCAACTGAGCTTGAAAGCAGCTCTATTTTTCTCACTAAGGTGACGAAAGAGGCGCAACACTGTGTTAAGCATATTTTGATAATAATCTGTATTCATTTCATTCTTCTCATAAAATCCACATCAGTGGTATCAAAGTGGTTTGCTCCTTGTCGTTCTTAATGCATGTCCCCAACGAGGTTAGGGTACAAAGAATTGGGTCTCGAGGTTGTTTCTTTTGAGAACAAAATATCTCACACGCCCAAGCGACCTCTCATGGTGGGAGAAAAGAAAGACGACGGGACAAGAGATCCCTTTAAAATGTTGCTCGAGGAAGCCCTCGTGCAACAAAGGAATGAGATGATGGATAGTTTTGTGCAAATCCTTCGACGACTACCAACAGGCGACACATCTTCCTCAAATGGAGGTGCCTCTTCCTTCAAGGTACAAACCAACTTTGATATTCCTATATTCAAAGATCAGATAGACGCAGATGCTATCGACAAATGGTTGAATCTGCTAGAAGAGTATTTCTCTGTCCATAACATCTCGAATAAAGAAAATATTACTTTTGCGCTCCTCAAAGTCATTCCCCATGTCAAAGATTGGTGGGAAACGTTCTGTGAGTAGAAGGAAATAGAGGAACCCTCATTATTTATAGTTGCAGTCACCTGGGAATCCTTCAAGGATGATATTAAGGAACAATACTACCCTATTGGAAGTCATGATGACCTATACACAAAATGGACCACACTGCGACAGGAAAGAGACCAAGCTGTTCCCAAGTTCACAAATATCTTCCATACCTTGCGCACCAAGCTAGGTATCAAGGATTCTGAGCAACATCTGGTGCTCAAGTATTGCAATGGTCTACATAGATACATCTAGGCTGAAATACAGTTTCTGGACATCTCATCCTTGGATGCGGCCTACCGATATGCCGTCAAAATCGAGCAAAAGCTCAAACAAAAGACGAGACAATTTGGGCTTGGGAACCCCTCACAGCAAAAACCAGGAAAGGGCAGCCCCAACCCACAGAACAAAGGATAGAGAAAAGATGAAACACCTCAGGAAAACCATTCCAGGCCACAAGCAAAGAAGGACACTAGAAAGACAAAGAAAGATACCGGGAAGTGGTGCAACTTTCGTAAGAGCCCCTGACATAACACTGTTGATTACCGCTCAAAGCAGTCACTGGTGGTTGAGGTGAAAGCCTCTGAATCAGATGTAGGTTTCGACTCTGAGTCAGAACCAGAAAGGGGGAGACAGATCATTGACACAGAACCCAGTGCTACCATTTCTACCACAAAGCTCCAACCCGGTGAACTAGATGAGCCAGAAGAAGGCGAGCACCTTTTTCATTCATAGGTGTGGGTGAAGGGTACCCCGTTGCACTTCATCGTGGATAGCGGTAGCTAGAATAACCTCATATCAACAGGGTTTGTTAAGCAACTTGCCCTGCTGACAATGCCACATCTGCATCCCTACACCATTGGATTGCTCCGCCAAGGAAGCGACATTCGCGTCAACCAACAATGTCGCCTGTCATATAACATCAATCCCTTCAAAGATAAGGTATTGTGTGATGTTTCCCCCCTCAAAGTTTGTAATTTTCTTTTGGGCCAACCATATTAATGGAAACACCATGCTGTATATGAGTCTAGGCCTTGGAGTGTTATTATTACTTTGAACAAGAAATTGTACAGGATACTCGAGGCAGTCCCACCTAGTGATATTTCCTTGATCTCTGCCAAGCAATGCAGGAAGGTCATCTCTCAGACTAGGAAGTTTTTCTTCTTCATGATTCGCTCTCATAATGAGTGAAAGATCATAGACACATCCAGGGACTCCCCGACCGACCTCTCCACATAGCAGAAGCAAGTGGATAAGGTCGTGAAAGAATACTTAGATATCTTCTCCTCACCGACCGAAGTACCTCTGCACTGTCAGGTCAAGCACCCCATCGATCTGACCCCCGGTGCACCGCTGCCCAATGGGAAATTCTACCACCACTCTCTGTTAGAGAATGAGGAGATCAAGTGGTAGATCCAAGAACTGCTCCACAAGGGCCACATCCATCCCAACTCATCACCTTGTGGGAGCCAAATTGTGCTGGTATAGAAGAAAGATGGAACCTGGTGACTCTGCATTGATTACAGGGCTCTGAATAAAATCACAGTAAAAAACTGGTACCCGATTCCCTAAATCCACAACCTCCTTGATCAACTCATGGGGGACAAATACTTTAGTAAGATTGATATGAAGTTTTGCTACCACCAGGTCCCTATAGAACATATAGATGTATGGAAGACCGCCTTCAAGTCAAAGGAAGGTCTTTTTGAATGGTTGGTCATGACATTTGGTTTGACAAATGCTCCAGCCACTTTCATGAGGATGATGAACGATATGCTGTGACCATTCACCAATACTTTTGTAGTGGTGTATCTGGATGACATTCTCATTTACAAAAAGACTTGGGCAGAACACTTGCAACATATTCAATAGGTTCTGCACACCCCGCGACAACACAATCTATACACCAACTTGGAAAAATGTTCCTTTGGCATGGACATGGTTTATTACTTGGGCTACATCGATGATCCAACCAATATCCAAGTCATCTTTGACGGGACAACCCCAACCACACTCACTGAGATTCAAATCTTCTTAGGCCTTGCCAATTTCTATCGCAGGTTTGTGTTGGGATTCTCCCATATTGCATGGGCCCTTAGCCAAGTAATCAAGGGTGGTGGTAAGGAGAAACTTGTGTGGGGCTGGTCCCAAAAACAAGCGTTTGATTATTTGAAGCAACGCTTGTGCTCAACCCCCGTAATTTCACTACTGGACTTGTAACAACCCTTTGAGATCGAGATAGATGGTTCTGACTATGCTGTGGGGGCTGTTCTCACTCAACACGACCACCCCGTGGCCTATCATAGTGAGACACTATCAGATGTTGTTCGTAGGTACCCTACTTACAAAAAAGAAATGTACTCCATTGTGAAAGACTGCTGCCAATGGAGACATTACATTCTTGGGAAGGAGACAGTCATCCACACTGATCATAATCCACTGCAGTTCATGCAGACACAAGGAAAATTGCAGAATGACCGCCATCAGAAGTGGTCAACATACTTGCAAGAATTCCATCTCAACATCAAGTATAAAACATGAAGCACCAACCACGTCACTAATTTCCTCAACAAACCTCCAGTTGCGGCACTCACCACGGTGCTATACTCTTGTGGCCATGAGACCTCTAGATGGCCCCAACTCTATGAGACAGACCCAAACTTCGCCACCACCTACCAAATATTTTGTGCAAACGCAGTTGTCGCTAATTTCCATCTTCAGGATGGGATGCTATGTTGTCTGGGCCATATCTGCGTTCCATCAAGCGAGCGAGTGAAGATGATTTGGGAAGACCACTACAGTCGGGTGGCAAGACACTTCAACATCGAAAAAGATAGTGGCAATGTTGCAAAAACATTTGTATTGGCCGAAACTTCGACAGTAGGTCAACAAGTATATCAGGTCCTTCACTGCCTGTGCTATTGCCAAATCAACCACTAAGAAACAAGGCCTGTACACCCCTCTTCCTACTCCTTTAAGGCCATGGGAATCCATCTCAATGGACTACATGTCGGGCCTCCTGTCCACCAAGCGGGTAAATGACTGTGTTTTTGTGGTTGTTGATCGTTTTTCTAAGATGGTGATTCTGGCTGCCTGCAAAAAGAGCATCATAACAGAGTCCACTGCCAAGCTCTTCTTTGAACAAGTCTGGGTAAATTTTGTAATCCCACAAACCATTGTATCAGATCGGGATAGTCGATTTATTAACACATTTTGGTCGAGCCTCTGGTCATTGATGGACACAAAGCTCACCAAATCCATGACTTTCCACCCCCAAACAGATGGCCAAACCGAGGCTGTAAATCGAATGATCGTGCATATCCTGTGCATGTATAATTCCAAGAACCCTTGCACATGGGATGAGAGTCTTCCCTATGTCCAACATAGCTACAAATGAGCCATTCATAGCTCAACTGACCACTACCCCTTTCAGGTGGGGTTGGGATTCCAACCATTGGGTCCCATAGATGTTGCACTACCCCTTGCAGTCACCTCGACCGACTCATCTACTGCTCCAACTGANATGTCCAACATAGCTACAAATGAGCCATTCATAGCTCAACTGACCACTACCCCTTTCAGGCGGGGTTGGGATTCCAACCATTGGGTCCCATAGATGTTGCACTACCCCTTGCAGTCACCTCGACCGACTCATCTACTGCTCCAACTGAAGCTGACAAAGCCACTCGGTTCATTGAGAAGATCCAACACATCCTCCAATAGGTTCAGGATATCCTACATAAGTCCAATGAAAAGTACAATCAATGCCATGATCAACACCGGGTGCCACATAAGTTTCAGGTGGGCGACAAAGTTCGGTTGCACTTGCAAAAAGAACTCCTTACAAGACCCCATCAAAATCTTCTCCCACTCCGTTATGGGTTGTACACCATCATGAAGGCTGTGGGTGATAATTCTTTTGAGCTCAACATTCCTCCTTTCCTTGGCCTGCACCTAGTGTTCAACATGGATCTCCTTCGACCTTATTTCCCACCAATATTGGACACCTCAGAGGTAGTAGAAAAACTGGCACCAACAGAGATCAACCCCGACTGCATACAACATGAATCCAGTGACCACATTGTGGACAAATAGGTCAAGGGCACTCGCTAACAAAGGATCCAACTTTATCGAGTTGTCAAAGCAGGGCAGCACCTGCACCAAGGCAAGTGGCTCAACTGGGGCCAAATTCAGAAGAAATTTCCTCATCTGATGGGGGCACTCAACGTAATGGATACCATTGCTTCATAAGGGTGTAGGATTGATCTAGATGGATGTCAGTGGCCTCCCAACTATTCCAATTGGGTCATTTTGACAATTTTTTTCTAGTTTTTAGGTCCCTGACTTCCGGGGTTGTTTTGAGGCCATATACAACGTTTTTAGGGCTCATGACAGTCAAGTAAAATATGAAGTCAGAGTCTAAAGGAAACATGTGTAGTCCTTATATAGACCTTTCCAACAGGCTATCGTGCGCCTAAAACGAATATCGTATGCAAAAGTTACGACCCCGAGAAGTTGATGTGTTAACTTACCCAAACTGGGCCCACATTACATTTGGCCCTTCATCTCCTAGGGTTAGGTTTTTGGATGTCTAGGGTTTTTGACATTCCCATTTATTGTAAAAATGCCTTCAGAGCCTCATTGTAATCATCTTCCTAAGAATGAGTGCAATCATCACATCTCTTCTCAGAGATATGCCACCACCATTCTAGCAAGCTTGTTTTCCACGACATTTTACAGTTTCAGCTTATTTCCTTATTGAATAGAAACCAATTAACTGTATATCTGTTATTCTGTGTTAAGAATCTTTTGATAATAATATGTATTCATTTCGTTCTGCTCATAAAATCCGAATCATGGATCTCAGATGAAAGGGGCATCTTTCTGCAACAATCTCATGAATCCTTTAGTGATTTCATCATACTTGCATATAAAACAACGGAGAAAGTTTGTCTTCCCTTACAAACCTTGTAGTTGGGTCAGGTTGTTTGGAGGGGGTAAGTAAAGAATGGCTTTGAATTTTAAGGGATCCACCCTAATCCTGTCTTTGGAGACGATGACGAAGCCGAGGAGTCTCCCTGATTCAACAACGAAAATGCATTTATGGGGGTTCAAACGTATGTTGTAAAACCTGCATCTAAGAAAGATGGCCCTTAGGTGACCAATATGATCTCGTCGATGAGTCGAGTAAGCTGGAAAGTCATCGAGATAAGGTTCAATGATATGTTTGATGTCGTGGAACGCATACGACATAGCCCGCTGAAAAGTGGTTCCAACATTTTTAAGGCCAAAAGGTAATTTCCGATAGGCAAAAGTTCCCCATGGGCAGTTGAAGTGTAATGTTCCCAAGCCAAATTTTTTGTTTGGAACACTAACTGCTCTCTGTTTGTTTGTGTTTGATTATATGTTTGTAGGTTTACTCATGGAGTTACGCATTAGGGTTTATATGATGATGATTAAAGCAATGAACTAACATAACTGAAGCATATACCATAAACACAGACAAGATACAATAATGAACACCAATATAGATCCAATAATGTCAGATCTAACTTTTATTTAGATAGTAGATAGATCCTTGTAAAAAGAGACCTGCAGATTTGGAATAAATCCCAATAATATCCAAAATGGGATGACAACTGCTACAATAATAGCCAATACAATGATAATAGCCTTTCAAAGGCCCTCTGAAGAGAATATCCAAGCCTCCAAAGGCCAATAGATGCAAGAGAAGACTGATGAGATGGGACCCTGGTCCAATGTAGTGCCAAAGCCCTCCAACTCGCTGAGTTGCACATTATCCTGGTAGTTGTGGACTCCCTAGGTTTCGACCCTCCTCTTCCTGTGCTCCAATTGCCTCAAAACTTCCCCGAAATGTATATCAGGATACTAGAACCCCTCTGGAAAAGTATCATACTAAAGGGTGATGTTCAGGATCTCCAAATGAGCAAACCCTCAATTGGTTTGCGCCCCCCTGGTTTACTGAATCTCCAATATTTCGGCCTCACCTCTAGAGGCCTCCAACTGCTACAAAAATCACCGGAATGATAGATCGGGCCAAGAGAATCCAACTGGTGAAGTCTCAAGATGATATATAAATATCTGGGTCACCAAATGATGAAAACCTCATTTTGCAGTGCACCCCTCTCTCCTCCAAGTCGTGCGAAGCTCCAAGAAATAATATGCTGGGAAAACCTCCTCCCAAATAGACTAGAAATGATGCCCCAGACCATATGAAGAAAACCCAGATGTTCCTTTGCAAAAAAGATTCCTCCTTACTTCAGATCGAAATGATCTTCACAAGGTGGTGCACCCTCTTACTGGAAACCCCCTTAGGTTGCGCACTAGTATGCCTCTGCCAATAGATCTGACCCCTGTAACACTGTAGAATGGTGTGGGAGGATTGTTGCACCTCCGGGACCAAGATTAGATCAATAAAGGTGAAATATTTCACCACCGAGTTGATCTCTAGGGTTTTAGTCACAAAACCCTCAAAACTGCTTATGCTCAAGAGCCCAAATGCAAAATATGATAATAATCTAGAATGCCTTAGAAGTTCACCCTTCCTTTCTTTTACACCTCCAGTCTATTCTTCTGTTGAGTTAGTTAACCCCTACGGTTAACTCCTATCTTAACTCCACCTTTTCTTTTCTTTCGTTGAGTTACCCTTTTTCACACAAAGTCAACTTAGTAATATAATGTTGTGCTTAGGAAGTGACTTCTGGTTGACTTTGTCCCCATGATGCATGAGACTATATTCTAGTGGGGAAAGATAGACCACTGAGTCTCTCCATACCTCTTCATCAAGAGGTGGGGGACATTACTGTCTCCCCTGCTAGAAATTGCTTTCCCACAAGCAATTCTGGACCTGTCTTCTGAATCATCTGTTCCCCTTCCCAAGTGGCATCCTCTATGGGTAGTGTTGCACCCTTTTCATCACCTTGGTGAGAAAATAAGAGGTGCTTACATGCCCAGTTGGGTCTTGCTGAGCATGACAACTGTAGAGGAAAGAGTTAGAGAAAGAAAAACAAAACTATAAGCAAGAATTAAACTAATAAACACTAAAATCATAAGCATATGGATAAAGAGATAACAAACACAAAAAGACCAATATCACCAATGTTTTTAGGCTGATTTATTGATGAAATCAAAGCACCAAGAAGAAATGGGACTATGAGTCCCTTCTTCCTCCAAGGGAAGGCTCTTGGACCCTCACAAACTTGCTCTCCTTACAACAAGAAAAATGAAAATGGTGGTGAAAGAACTCATTTGCAAATCCACTCAATGGAGAGGTGGATTGCTCAATGAAATGGTGCCAATGTGCTTTTGTCAAGGATTGAGTCCTTAAAACAATATAGGCAGCATAACATTACATGAAATTCCTTGAGAAAATGAGGTGCATTCATGGCTTTTTATAGCATTGCTTTGGGCTTTTGTGTAACTGCCTTGTAGTGTGAAAAGAGGCCATTTAGGGCATTATTAGGTCTTTAACCAGCCTACCATGTGGATTCAGCTCAGATTTGAGGGTCAAATCGGCTTGGGAGCTGATCCATAAGTGGTTGGGAGGCCGACCACTTCAATAAATGTGCCGTTTAGCAGGTGCGCAGCTTTTTGCGCTAACAGCTGCGCATCGTGCGCGTATGCACGCGTGATACGTTTATGTTCCGCGCATGTGCGCGCGCGCCCAACTTCTGTAAAACGCTCTTCAATTTTTCACTACTTTGTATAGTTTTTGACCTTTTTTGAATGCTGTAAGATTAATTCAGGGCCATGAATGAATTCATCGCTGTTTGACGATGCTGATTTCTTGTCGCCATGTGCGGACGAAATTTCAGTGATAACAAATGCCCCCTGATGGATGAGGTTAGGAGCATACGTATAGCCGAAATCCATCAATGTTTCTTCTACTGAGAATGTTGTTGTAAGATAGAGCAATAGTGGGATTGTTCAGAGCAATCCTTTGGAGGAGAAAGGAACCGGTAGGACCCGACCTTCCATAAGGGGCATAAAAATATACAACTGTGTACAAACGAGGCGGGCATGCACCATGCTTGTGTGATGTAACTCTGGAAAAAGATGACAGAAGCATTGGTGTAGACAACTGCAGCGCCCTCGGGGGCTGTTGTGATAAAGGCAAAAGACCATTCTGTAAGTGAACCTACTCGGAACCATAGGCAGTGATCGCGGTAATAAGTAGCAGTGATTATGTGGGCATTGATAGCCCAACCAAGTTCAAAGGTCTTCGGCAAATGAGAGAAATAACTGCAATAGTCTCAAAGTAAGACCCACCATAACATGAGAAAGTGTTGGCGTCGAATGTTATGGGGGCCAACGACAACAGGGAGCAATGGTGTTTCATCCTGTGCCGTCCGAGATCACTCATTGAATCGAGAATGAGAATCAAGATACTGTCGCCCTTCCGAAAATTGTGCCGACGTCGACAAAAGGGGAACGCGAGTCCTAGAAGCAAAGGGCTTCGTGGAATCTATTGAGGTGAGGAAGTGGTAGAGGTACATGGACGAAGTCAAGAAGTGGGAAGACTCAAGACTGCCCTGGGTTGGAGGATGTATGAGATAAAGAGTGGCCGCAACTGTGTAACAAGGTCGAGTGTCAGGGGGACGACAAGACTTGGTGATAAGTTGTGCCAGAGGCGGGACAAGGTGGACAAATTCAGAGGGTAGAGGTAAGTGACCTGTGAAGTACTCTGAAGATATGGACGATGCCGACAAGGGTAGATGATAAGTAATCCTCCAACCAAGGGTGACATGGGTTGCGTGTTGCCAAAAGGAAGCAAGTCGCCAATGGTGACGACAAAAGAAAATGTAATGACTGGAAATAAAGGCGTTTGTACAATAAATAACGAATAATTGGGTAGAAATGTACAAATACAGAAACGGGTGCCCCAGTGTGAGATGGGTGTCCCAAGGAGGGCGTAATGTGCTTGGAAGACTGACGAAGGGTGGGGGCCCCATTGGTGAGTTTCTGTATGAGGTAGGTGAAATGAAGGTAGGTTCGCAGATGGTCAAATTGAGTGTGGAGGAAATGAAAGGTTCATGATACTGCGGAAGTGCAGGTAAAAAATAGAACCGTGAAGAGATAATCTGGGAGTCCATGTGGGAAAGCTAGCAAAATGAGGAGAAGAAGTATGTGGTTAATTCGCGACATGATGAAAGACTATCGAGACTCCCATCCCTAAAGGGTAATGAAGAACAACATGAGTGTCAAAAAGTGCCAAAAGGTGCTATGAATGGGACAACTCATGTGGGTGAGAATGCTACCGGGTAACAGTACCGAAGGTGCAAATGGAGGCATGGGTGCTGCAGAGCTGGGAATGGGGATCCTAGAGGCCAATATCAGAGGGTGTGACTGGAAATGTAAATGCGATACAGTGGGAAAGACTACATGCCAGTGCTGAGTATATACCTGAAGGGGTGGTGTTGATGAATGATGCTCAAGTACCTGCATACATGACAACCAAATACCCAAAGTGAACAATATCTGAAGAGAACCAAAGATATGAGCATGTATTTGATAAATGTGACTATGCGTGGGCGTACCTGACCATGATCTGAAAAAAAAGGCGCCCCGGGGGCTCAGGAGGAAAAGCGACCCAGGGACTGCTGTGATATAGGTGACGGGATGCTGATCCTGTGGCTGAAGACGGTTTGAAAAATGGACACCTTGGGCTCCCATAATGGTGAGTGGTAGTTTGGCAAAAGGCCTATATATAGCTGTAGGGCCCACATTGCCACCTCATTTGTATCTGCTGCAATAGTGAGTGGACGAGCAGTTTCAGAGGAGATTTGGAGATTTGGCGAGGACGAGGCATCCGATTGACGATCTACGAGTATCAGGTTAGTGGTCTGATCATCCTGCATAGAAATAGGTTTTCAATTTTTGGGCAGGGTTTGTACGGGGGGTCATACAGGGGTATTTAAGGGATGTGGGCCGCCCATGCACGGGCGACTCGGTGAGAGGCGTGCATGTGTGCGCATATGTACACCGATTATATGCGCATGGGTGCGCGATAGGGGGAATTTAAGGCGCGCCCGAAGGGCGCACCTGTGAGTTGAACAGGCGCGCCTCAGTGCGCGCCTATAGGTTTGACAGGCGTGCACTGGTGCACGTCTGTATGGTGAACATGTGCGCACTGATGCACACCTATTCAGTGTACAGGCGTGCATATATGCGCGCCTGTGCAATGAATAGGCGCGCATGTGTGCGCGCCTGTGGGAACAAAAACCGCGCCTAGGAGGCAAGGTTGAAGGGTAAAAAATGAGTCTTTTTGATGCTGTTGATGGTTGCATGAGCTGATATAGGACTCTGTGTTGTCTGCAGGTGGACCGTGGTGATGATGCCAGTGCGGTGGCGAGAGCGAGACTGGGCCCAATTGCAAGACGCCGTGGCCATTAAGGGGCTTGGCGTGCGTGCGACTTTGGCAACCTGTGGGTTGCTAAAGTTCTTTGAGTGCCCGTTGATACAGGCACAGGAGTATTTATTGCAGTTCCTGATCCAGATGTGGAGTCCGGAGCTGCACTGCTTCCTCGTGAGAGGAGAGAAGATCCCCTTCACTGCGGTGGAGGATATTTATTTTCTGACTGGGCTCCCCTTTCGGGGAACGCCCCTACCGACAGAGCTTGTGCTGCCTAGGGATACAACCCTTGTCACGATTGGCCAACGATACTGCTCAGGTCGGGACTTTATGTCTGGGACTGTGGTGAGCATCAGTGCTATAGAATCCCTAGCACATCGCTGTATAGCGGCGATGATTGTTCATATATATGGGTTACTTGCGACCCAGTGGATTAGTGGTGGCCAGCTGTTGGTGCTGGAGAGAGTGGTGGCCGGCGAGCAGTTCGCGTGGGGACTGACGCTGCATGC
>SNQJ01S0266131.1:0-11947 GCA_010110895.2 Picea sitchensis | reverse complement strand
TTCAAGTAGAATAGGATGATAAATGTTGTCTTGACTTAGACGTAACCTTCTATAGAAACATAACTCCTCCTAGGCCGCTAATATTCTTAGAACTTTGATTGGATCCATGAAAGAAGCCCCAAGGTATTGTTTTGTTAATATGAAGCTCACCAACTTAGAAAGGGACTTTGTTAGTAATTCCTTTTTTATTGTGTTGAAATATAACTGAAATCTATGTAGAAACCTAGAAGATAGGGATGTGTCTATTTTCAAATAAATATGGATTACACACAATCCATACACCCTAGAGAGAAAGGAAGGGAATAACCATATTCTCCTTGAGATCCCACCTCTTAAACAAAACCTAAATATAATCTTCAAGACTGTTTATTAACCAAATGTTCTATAGACACAACCATTGACCATTGTCCCTGTAGACCTGAAGTGAAAAAGGACAGAATATAGAAGGTGTGTAATATTTTCCTCACGAATTCTATAGTGGATACAATAAATAATTCCCCACGTGTCCCTTTTTTAGCAAATCCCAAGCAAATAGTTTGTCATTTAGTGTTAGCCACATATATATAAGATATTTTTGGGGGGCCTTAACCTTCCATAACTTAGACCACTACCACTTAGGCTTCTTCCACTCTCCATTCCTGAAAACATTGAAGCCCATACAAGTTGTATATCCTCCCCCAATCTTATTCATAAACCATATTAGCTCATAAGTTTTATCTTTAATTCTGATATGAACTTTCTTCTACTCCTCCAGAAATCTACCTCAAAGTGGAGCATCATCACCCTCCATGCCTTAAAAAAATAGTTTTCTTCCATCCTCGGTGCCACATGTCAAAAGAGTCCTCATTCACTAATTGATTTAGAGTAAAGTAACCAGATTCATAAAAATAATTTATCAACTCAATTGAAAGAAAACATTCCTTCCCACATTGTAGACTGGAATCAACACGAAAATGAACAAGTCTACCATTTCCAATAATCCAAGCTAGGTGATTACCAAAAATAGGGAATTATAGGACTAGTTCTTTTCACTAATTAAAGACATTCTAAATGTGTTTTCTATCAGTTCTAATTCAACTGAAAATGTTCCAAGTGTGATGTAATTTAAAAAAATAATTTTCCTCCATAATATATTATTTTTAATAAGGTTCTTGATGACCCACCAGGTCATAATACCCACAAGAAACATAGTTCGAATAAAACTCTATCAACAATGCTAACACTCATATTTCTCACAATATCATAGTTGTTTTGAATCCTTGATCAAATTGCATTCTGGATAGTGTTTTCCTTGTCCAAATTGTATTCCAAACACACATATGTGTTGATCATAAGAACTTTCCTTAAGCTCTCTTATTCACATCTTTGACCTCCCTTATCCTCTACATGACCACATACTATAGTCGGGTGCTTCGATACCGGACCTATGCCTTCTTACCAATGATCACATATACACATAACTCAAAACTTATCGATGGCCCTAATGTTTTGATATTCTAATATATCGGAACCCTGTTGCGATGGAACAATGTAGTACTAGGATGTCGATATGTCAGGTTGTTAAGCCACTCAGTCCTAGATTGCAATTAGTTTGATAATGCGTTGGGGGGTCGATAGGCTAATACACCAACATCAACACATTGGGTTTTCAACACTTCAGGGGATCAGAACACCTTTCCATTGACTAACGATATGTCTTGAGATGGTAGGATGGTAGAATGGGACCTTTGTTGTGGAACCTCGGTATCGGTGATCCAAAAAGGATCTAGAGAAGGCTAAGAACAACTCAGGATGCTCATAATGGCTTCAACATAAGAGAAAGGGAAAAAAATCAAAGTTCCAAAATCTCAGTGAAAATGGCATGATCACGAAGAGTGTGTCGCAAGATTTCTAATTGTGCAAATGGCTCGTCAAATAGAGTTACAGATTGAAAGATATTCACGATCAAAGTTTTAGTCAACCTAGCCCAGTTAGCAGGGGTGAGTCAACATCTGTACCTATAATGTTATCATCATCCGTACATCGTACGTGGAAAGTGTAGAGGGTGACACATGTCATGATGATGTCATCATGATGACATGGAAACACGAGAGGCTGCCACATGCCACTCATTTTTGAAATTTTTTGGTCGACTTGTGGACAAATGAAAATTTTTCACGTGGCAGTCCATACATGACATGTGGCATCCGTACACTACGTGGCATGTTGATGTGGCATCTGTACGACATATGGTAGGGTGATGTGGCAGACTGACCATGCAATGAGGTGACATGGGCCAATGATTGGCTACCACGTGGCCCAGTCATGCATTGCCACGTGGCAGTGGGAAAATTCCCAATGACGCCCAACAATCGAAAATAAAAAATAATATATATATATATACACCACCAAATATGGCAGTGGTTCCATCAGATTGGCGGCATATTCCACGGGTCGAATGAATTAACCAACCACCAAACTATATGCCAGAATCTTTGCCATTCTGGTAGTATCTCTGCCAAATATAGTGGACCGTCATTTTATCCGCCAAACTGTTACAACAAACCCCAAAAGAAATTGGAGGCCTGTAGGTTCGACCCCGAGACCTCCTCTAACCAAAGCCTTAAAATAACATCTGCCCGCCGATTAGGCCAATGGCCTCATTATTACACAACCGCCCAGAATTTGTTATAAAAATGGGCCTTCATCGGTGTACGTGACAAGGAGGAGAGACCAAGGTGCGATTGTACGGACTAGGTATCCATTTCGAGAAAAATGTCAATCATTTATTGTAGAGGCATGCATGAAAACCAAGGCAGGGGTGTCTCTTGGGCCTGAAAGTGCCAGACTCAAATTGAGACATGAAGATAGTCCTTTTTAGGTAATTTGATGCCACGAACGTAGTGGTGATGTTTGTTTTCTGATATGAGCAAAAATTTTATATCTTAACTCTAGAATAAGGCATACTTATGTATTTTTCCCAATTCTTTTGTGGAGTTAATAAAAAGGCCTACCCATTTGAGAGAAGGACCCAGAGACGTAGTCCACAAGGGATGAACTCCGTTATCAATTTTTTTCATTCATATTTCATGATTATGTCTATTTATTTTTGAGCTTTTACTTCTTTATGGTGTACTTTAGTTTAATCTCATTTAATACAATTCTTTAATAAGTCACCGGATGAAAAGATACCAGATCAACTAGGAAGTCAAGATGTTGGGGCACTGATACTACCACAATTTTCTTAACATGAAATGTGTTGGTATGTTATCTCATGGACATGTCTAAGTCCCAATATATTTGTACATCATCAATCTGATCTCTGATTCGATGACCATATCCTTCCTATCAGGATATCAACTCTCCCATCAACTGGAATGTCTAGCCTTAACACATAACACTAATTTCTTGATTTTTTTATCGGTTTGATCTACTCATGACGACCGTTGATCTATGACAAGAGTCACTCTAGATATAATCTCATATGTCGATTGGATTTCAATGATGCAATATTCAATAGGTGATGCCTCAGTATTATGAGAGCCATCGATCCTATCATGATCAACGGTGGATATTTTCCATGAATTATCCCATTGCTTTGATTACTACCAACGGCTAATGTCCTAAACTAGATCTATGAAAATAATGCACGCCATAAATCCATCTTTGTATATACTAGATACAATTATTTGTTCATAATGAATGTCTTCTCTCTCTGGAAGTCGTATATTTTTGTTCGATCTACAGAAAAAATATTTAAACCTACAAACACAATTCTAAAATGGTAATCTAAAACATAGGGAACTAGTCTCAATCAACATTCTCGAATTTATAACTCAATAAATCATTATAGGCATACAAAGAGACATAAATTCCATTCAATTATACATAAATAAATAAAACATAGGTTATCTTCTATTAATCCACTCAATGTACATAAATTCATAGAATATCTCTCCACTTGATTCTATAGTTCATGGTTTCTTCTCGACTGTTTCTCTCTCTCTCTCTTGGCCTAAATTTTCATCAATTGTCCATACTCTCTATTGGCATGATTCCTCACTAATTGGACATAGATACATGCCCAAAGGCTTACAATTCATGCATGGAAGATAAACTTCCATCTTAACAAAAAAAATTCCTAAGAATTTGCAGTTAACTACAACAATATCACTCTTTCTCTTTACAATTGATGAAGATCAATTAGATCGAATCCACCATACTTAGGACAACCCATTTAATACAACTAATTTTATCAATTAATCCATTTACATAAAAAATAGGGAAAACAAACCCTATCATTCTATAATATGATTACAAATTTAGGAAAACACAATCAAATGCTTTAAATAAACCCACTCCCTTTAGTAAACTTCAAGACACCCATAGGCCTTCTCAACGAGGTTGATCTAGGAGGACAAATTTTCCTACATCATTCTCCCAAGGTAAAACAATTTCATGATCTCTTGATCATGAGTCTTCATTTGTTGAACTCCTCCTGAATCCCAAACTTTATGTTGTTTCCCACTTGCCTTGTTGTCTGGTTGTTGTATTGTTGTTTCTTACAACCTTCCAGGATCCCATACTTTACTTTGTTTCTTACCATTTACCTTGTTCATATAATCTCGCTCAGATAACTACAATTTTTGGATGACTTTCTTTTTCATTCCATGGTATCTCCATCTAGATCTGTTCTTTATCGGCTTCCATAGTTCATCAATCTCAATGTCAAGCTTTGTTCTCTATTGGTACATGGAATTGTTGCAAACTTGACGCTTCTCCTATGTAGGAATAATGTGTATGGATATTATTGTTGTCTATTCATCCTTATCTACATCTTCACTCTCCTTGTTGTCTTTCAAGACAATCCTTTGATCTGTAGCTTCCTGTTGTAGAAAAAATCCATCTTCACAAAACAATCCCAGGTCCTGATATTCGACTCCCTTACTTATAATGTTGCAACTAAGAATTATTGGATGCTCTGTATCTAAAACTTTTATGCAGTCTTCATCAATTCTTGGACTTATCAACCACTCTTCCAACAATATTAATTATTCATCATAATCCATCAACATTGTATATGAATGATTATTTTCAACTTCTTCATTCTCTTTTTGGTAGTCTTCATAACCTTCAGACACACACCAATGATTAATTCCAAATCCATGAGATTATTGAATCTCATCTAGAATTATCTCCTTGTGCTAGCATCGACACCTTATTAGATATCTATCATCAACATTTGCTTCCTCAACAATTCCACTTACAAGTTGTGTATAACCTTCACCCTAACTATCTTTATGAGAAAACATTATCTCATCTCCCTTCATAACATAATTCTGATTATGTTATGCTTCTATGCCTTTAAAAATCATATCTTCACCTTCATCAATCTTTGTGACAATTCCAAGTGATTGTTAGTCTTCATTCTTTGCACAACCTGTAATTATACACAAATCAGTAGTTTTAAAAACATAAGACCATATGGCCTCATTTGATGCTTCTGAAATATTCCACACATGTTGATCTAATTTTTTTTGACAATCCATGAGACTCTCAATGGGTCTCCCTTCAACATATCCATCATCATTCTCTCTAAGTAATGATCCCTATTCTAGTTCATAGATGTGAAATTCTTCTCCTCTTATTGACCCATGTCTAAACTCATCTCCTCCGAGTTTCTTTTCCTTCAAAAAATCACTCAACATGTGCCTCAAAATAAACCTCAGTTTCCTTACAAACAATTTCTCAGTAGGCCATTTGACCATCTTATTCACATTCCAACCTAGTCTTTGGTCTTCATCACTTTCCTGTAATAACTGATTCACTATATTGACTCTTTCCTTTGACTAAAATAACTCCTTGTAAAATTCCTCTCGACTCATTTGCTTTCTTCCAATTGCTTTGGAATCCTCTTTCCTCTATCTATGGCATCTCTTTGAACCTCTTCCATGAAAATCAGTAGTCATATTCATCTCTTCCCTTTTGTGAGATTCTCCTTTGCCACTATGACTTGCATCAATTCTTTTCTCTATATTAAGTCTCCTCACCTACTACCAAATACCTCATCTATATTTCCCATGAGCTTGACCTTTTGGCATCACCATTTCTCTCCTATGGAACATTCTGAGCATCCTTTTCTCTTCTCTGGATTATGCATCTACTCACAATCTTCTGAGAACTTCTATTTTCCTCCTCACTTCCAATCCTCAGTTGGAAGTGTCTACAACATCCCTTGCTTCAAGGTCCTTTCTGCCATAATCGTTTCCTTTCTCAAAATATATTTTTTCTCCTTTTTTTTCTCTTACAACTTCACTTGTTGTAAGGGATGTCACATTCCCCTTTCTCTTTTTGTTGCTACCTAGAATCAAAATTTCTTCTTAACCATAGTTAATTATAAAAACATAGACCAATACCTGCAAGATCTACTCTAATATCCAGTCTTCTCAACATCCAACTTTCTTTTGATTGGAATGATCTCAATTTCTGTAGAAATTCACTAATGTAAATGCATATCCAATTCATTTTTCTGCAAAATATTCATTCTTCAGTATGAAATTGTTCCCCTTGAGTAACTTTCAATATTATTCCTTCCATTTTAGAGCATAACTGCACTCTGATACCAAAATGATGACCCACCAGGTCATAATACCCATATCAAATAGTGTTCAAATAAAATTCTGTTAGCACCTCCAACACTCAGAATGCTCTCAATATCACAACAACTTTAAATCCTCGATCAAATAATTTTCTAGAACATACTATCCATGTCCAAATCATATTCCAAACACACAGATGTGTTGAACAAAAGCACTTTCCTTAAGCACTCCTATTTAAGGTGATGACCTCCCTTATCCCCCACACAACCACATACTATAACTAGCTGCTTCGATACCAGAACGACGCCTTCTTACCGACGATCATATATACATGTAGCTTAAAAGTTACCGATGGAATCAATGTTATGATATTCCAATATATTAGAACCTTTCTACGTCAAAAAAATAAAATACTAGGATGTTGGTATGTCAGTGTGTCCAACCACCATGTCCTAACTTGTAGTTAGTCTGATAATGCACGGGGGGATCTATAGACCAATACACTGGGATTGAAATATTGAGTTGTCAACACTTCGGGGGATCGTAACACCTTGTCTCTGACTAATGATATGTCCTAGGCCAATATGCCAGTAGAAAGAGACCTTTGCCATGGAACCCCAATAACAGGAAGTCGAGATGTTGGGGCACTGGTACTACCTCCTTCTGCTTACTTCAAGTTCACCTATATGTTAACTCATGGACCTTCTATCCTATCATGATCGATGGTGGATATTCTCCATGACTTACTTTCTATGATTAATACCAACCTTCGATGTCCTAAACTAGATATCATAAAATAATTCATGTCATCAATCCATCTTTGTAGATACTAGCTATAATTATTTGTGTAGAATGAATATCTTCTCACTCTAGAATTCGTAGATTTATGTTCGATCTACAAATTGAATCTTTGAACCTATAATCACAATTCTAGAAGGACAATCTAACACACAGGGAACACGTCTCGATCAACATTCTTGAATTTATAACTCAATAAATCATTACAGAGATGTACAGGGACATAAATTCCATTCAATTATACAAAAAAGAATAACACATAAGTTATCATCTATTAATCCACTCATTGTACATAGTTTTAGAAAACATTTCTTCGCCCGATCTATAGTCTGGTATTCTTCTTTACTCCCTCTCTATCTCTTGGCCATAATTCTCATCAATTGTCCATACTCTTTGTTGGCTTGGTTCCTCACTAATTAACCACACATACATGCTTGAAGGCTTATCATTTATGCATGGAAGATACACTTCCATCTCATCAAAAACAATTCCTAAGAATATGCAAATAACTACAACAATATCACTCTCACTCTTTAAAATTGATGAGGATCAATTATATTGAATCCTCCATACTTAAGACAACCCACCTAATCCAACTATTTTTTTCAATAAATCCATTTACATCATAATTAGGGAAAACAAACCCTATCCTTCTAGAATATGATTACAAACTTAGGAAAACACAATCAAATCCATTAAAGGAGCCCACTCTCTTTAGTGAACTTCAAGACCCCCTTAGGCCTTTTCAACAAGGTTTATTTAGGAGGAAAAATACTCTTGCATCAATTCCAAAGACTCTTTGTTACCAAGGAAGTTCCAAATAAGTTAATATTCTTAAGACCCCAACCCCCTTCACCTTTTGGTTATGCAAATAGTGTTTTTCACTTAACAAGGTGAAACCCTCCCTACTTATAATCACCCTTCCATAAAAAAATGAAACATATCCTCCTTATCTTGTCCAACATTCATTTGTTTATATGTCATAAATAATTTTAGTAGATAGGCATTTCCTTAGGAATATCTTTAATTGACGTCAGTCTACCTCCCCTATAGATCCACTGATTACACCAAAAAATATTTGTCCTTTCAATCCTTCCTAAGACCCAAGACTACTCCCTCTTGTAGTATCCATTTGGTTTCAAAGTAAAATACTAATATTTGAGTCCAAAACCAAGATTTAAATGGAAAAAAGGAAGCAATTGTCTCATAAATTGTTCATTATCCTTATATATTTCATTGAATTTGATTACATACTTATGAATATTGAACTTCATCCTAGTGTATTTACTATAAAATTGTAAAAACTATTTCTAAATTTTTTTGTTAGCCTCCAAGCCATTTTTTAAGAGAAACAAATGATCAACAAAAAATTGACTGAGTTTTATAATTCCTCCAATGCCAACCCCTTTAATACATATAATCCTTTTGACCTACTAGATAGATCTACAAAGACCTTTTGCAACTAATAAGAACAAGTAGGTGAATAGGGGACAACCTTTTCTAAGCCATGTTGTTGGTATAAAGAAAGGGGAGTATTCTCCATTAATAAGTACAACAAATGATATAGATGTCACACATCCCATGATCGAATTGATAATAGTTCGACTAAAACCTATATGAGTCAAAATGAGCCTGAAGTAAAGCCAAGAAGTTATATCAAAATATTTTGTAAGGTCGAGACTTAAAATCATGGCAAGATGTTTCTTGATTCTAATGGAATGAAAGCTCTCTTGAGAATACCTAGTAGCATCATGGATTTCCCTACCCTCTAAAAAGACAAATTGTTATGGGAAGATAAAACCAAAGAGAAACATTTGCAACCTAACAACTAACAACTTAGAAATAATTTTGTAGACAGAGTTACATAGGGAGATGGGCCTAAAATTTTCAAAGGACTTGGGCTTATCTACTTTAGGGATAGACAAAAGGTAGAGTTAAAATAAATCATTATAACCTTACCTAAAGTGCTAACTTCCTCCACCACCTTGAGTAAATCTTCACCCAATAAATAAATAAAACATAAATAAAATTCGATCAATGACCCATGTGGACTTCGACTCTTTTCCTTTTGGAAATAAGAAATTATAACTAGGAGCTCATCCTTATATATTTCCTCATGTAACCATCTATTATCCTCTTTCGTCACCAATATTGGAAAGAATGAATCAACTTTAATTATATTAATAATATTTCTCCTTTAGGTTGTTGATATAATTTACTAATGTTCCTAACCCATAGACCAATGAAATCCTTGAAACATTTGACCACTACACCATATTCATTTTCCATGTCTCAAGTGGCGTTAATTCTTTTCCTATAATTTTCATATTGATGGAAAATCTTTCTATTTTCATCTCCCAATTACAACCAAGAATCCTTTCTCTTCAATTTCCATTCAACTTCCCTCTCATAAAACATCTTATTTTCTTGAGTTCCAATTGCTTAAGTATCAAAAGTTATACCTCATTGATAGTTCCACTAGTATGACCCATACAAAATTCTTCAATTTCCTTTTTTGTGTCCTTAAGTAGTTAGTCTTGGTTCATGTGCCTTTCCCTAGCTAGTGAACTAATCACTGGTAGAAACACCATGTCAATTATGTGATTCCTCTAATTGTCTTTTAGAATCACCTGGAATTACTCTTCTTGAAGCCAACTAGAGTTAAATTTGAAGCTACTCCGTGTTTCTAATTATTTAAATCTAAATTAAGGAAGATGGGGAAATGATTAGATAACCTATTTTTCTCGATTCACAATCTAAATTTGTCCACCTACTAAAGCAAGTGAGTTAAAACTAAGAATCTATGAAGTCTTTTGGGCACAACCTTACCAACATCGTTGTTATTCCACTAGGTAGGCTTAAGAGAAACAAGTTCCACATCAACTGACCCAACAAGTTATGAGTGACGTAAGAAGAAATATTCCAATTTATCCACTCTTCTAGGGTCCCTCCATACCTCCAATGTGGTTAGAGTGAATTTTTAAATCAGATTTTATAATCACCCAACATATTTCACAATCTGTAAATCGAAAAATGTTTCCCATAAGTTTTGTTTATCTTTATAAGGTCCATACACATTGAAAACAATAAAAGGTTTCTATGGGATTTTATTGTAAATTTTGATGCAGAAACCTGAAATTACATCAAAAGAGTTTATTAGACTTAATCCAGAGTTACATCTAGTGATAAGTCCTTTGGGAAGTCCAAAATAATTAGTATAAGTAAATTCCCATCCCTTGAATCTATTTTTTAGGCTATCCACTATAATATGTCTTCTATCCATAGTCTCTTGTAAAAGAAGTAGATCTGGCATCTCCACCTCAACAAGTCTAATAAGGGAAATTATTTTTGGATGAATACCCAACCACCTTATATTTGTAGAGAGAATATTCATTTCATAACACTCTTTGGGGTTTGTCCACTCTAAGAACCTCAGTAATGGGGTGTTGTCATCCCTACTATATTTATTTTGTTGCCTTCATCTGGCATGGTATAAGTATGATTTTATTCCCACATAATTATGGTTGGAATATATAAATATATCTAAAACTAAGCCACCAACAATGTTCCCACTCATATAATTTTCAATCTTTTTATGTATCAAGTGGTAATGGCCTCTACCTATATCTTCATCTAGACATGATCCAACCCACAAAACTAAAATAATGATGACCCAAATAGATGTGCAATCCCCTTCCTATTTAGAGTAGGATGAGAAGGATTATGAATAAATTATAACCATTACCCCTACACCTTCAACAATATATGTATTTCCCTTCTTCCTTCTATTTCTATATTTTACATCTCTAGACATCTTATCGAGAGTTGGCCATTTATTATTAATACCTAGAGAGTATTTAGAAGCAAGGATATCATAATGCATGGAAGACTAGGTTTGTTCATTCAAAGAACATAAAACATACCCAACATCCAGCGCATTGAGCTACAATTATATCTTAAAATCTAGTTAGATAATTTTTCTAAGTACAAAATTTATGAGCTAACAATATTTTCAAATTTTAACTAGATGGATGAAGTCACATGGGTCTATTCAATGGTAAACTATATATGTGGGATTTGAATATTTATAGATGGCATATGAGTTAGTGCAATATATATTGGGATCGTTGATGGGCCCTCATCAAGATTTCAATAAAGTGTTGCATCACACTCATGTGACCACATCATTGCGACATCAAAAATCCCTTGTACTTGGACCTTTAGGTGACAATATTACATGTAAACAATAAAATTAATAAATTCATACTATAATCATTATTTCATAAATTGATGTATAATTTGTACTTGGTTGAATCGATTTAAAAAGTTTTCCTCATCGATTAAGCATTGCAGTTGAGTACCTTTCTTCGTAGTGGGTATATTTGGAGATTCATGCTTGATGATGGATTCATACTTAGGTTGGGGTGGAGGACCATTGGAAACACCCTTTCCATTACCATGGGAAAATATAATGAGATATGTGAAGGAAGTTAGGATGAAATAACCAAAATTCAACCATATGCTAACCATATACTTATAGAAATCAACCATACACTAATTGAGTCTCTCAC
>SNQJ01S0266130.1:0-11947 GCA_010110895.2 Picea sitchensis | reverse complement strand
ACCTAGGTGGCACCATCTGTTAGCTATTGTCAAGCAGTTTGTTACCTGTGAAGGTAGATATGGTTTGGTTTTCTTATACCACTTGCGGTTGCTCATCAGTTTTATCGACTTTCCCCTAAACATGCCCTATTTTCTTCTTCGAATTTTATAAAAAATGGCAAAGAGTTTTAAAAGGAAGAAAGATGATTCTAGCCTGTTCCACCACTATTTGATTAAAATTATTATTGTTCATCAGTTGAATTTAAACGGTGATTGTTGGGACGCCTTCCTGTTAAGGAATGGTTTTACTAGCACTGAAATAGGATAGGTTGACAAGTTTGTTGTGACAGAAACCCTCGTCGAGCCTGTTGTCCCTCCTCCTTCGCTCTTGCCCTTTGTGGAACCCTCGACCTATGCTAACACTACCCAACCCGACACACTACCAGATTCACATCCCAAAGGTGGTGTTAAGTCTATTAAGAAATCTGCAAACAAAAAGTGTAAAGGTGATAGTGATATCAATTACAAGGGTAAAAGAGCCACATGTTGGGTTTCATGATGAGCCCGAAATAAACCTAAGCTCTATACAAGCCAAAACCCAATTGTGTTAAGCGATGATTCTGATTCAGAAATCGAATGGTTTCTAACCGACGAATATCGATATTCGTATGGACTTTGCTCTGGTAAACCTTATGATTTTGTGATGAACCTTCCACCATGTCCTAAAGACAGCCCCGACTTCCCTGGAATCAAGCTCAACAATGAACCTACAGGCCAAATGGAAAATTCCCCACCTGTTAATACCGTCACTGCTAACACACAGTCTATTCAGCTGCAATGCAACGAATGTCAGTCATGGCTTGAAAGGTATTACAGAGACGTTCCTTTACTTCAGTCTCGGATCAAATCCTTGGAGGGTCAGGTGAATTTGTTAGCGAAGGAGAACGATAGACTACAAAATGTAGCCCAAACCAATGATAAAAGACAAAAAACCACAGGTTCTGTTGTTTTTAAGAACGTGGAAGCAGCGACTGCCATTGTAAATTCGAAAATTGCTTGATTAAGACGAATCCCTTAATCTCAGGTATGGTGTTTTAAAAATAATTGTAGGATGATTTTGTTTTTTCTTTTAATTAGAATACATTATTTGTTTGCTTAAATTGCATCTAGTCTGTTTTGATTGATTTAAATAAAACACAATTCTAGCTATAATTATAACTAGCTACAGAATCGTGAGATTCTATAGCTAGTTACAAGAATTCGAATTATTTGTTTGAATAACTAAAAATGCATCTAAAATATTTTATTCTTGTGTGTTTTCAGGAACATATGATTTCTATAGGAGATTTGAATCACTGATGGCATCTCTCAGCATGCTACTTTTATGTTGTTTTAGAATAGGCTGTCAGTTTTGATATTGAATAGAATATGGGAGGTTGCATCCCCCACAATTCTTGGAACAAATTAGATGATTTCCACAGGAAACGTTTTGATCCTGTAAGCTATATAAATGTATTGTTTTGTGAACTAAAACCATCACTGCCTGGGAGCAGAAACTATGGATTTATGATTGACAGACTTGAATGGAAGTTGATGTTGGTACAACTTTAGCTTCGATATATCATATTTTTGTTCAAGTTTTGCTCATTTTTTATTTGTAATCAAATTGTGACTACTTTAGATATCATGATTTATTACAGATTGATGTGATGGGATTTATATGATGTCCATGTTTTATGTTTCTCATATTATATACAAAAATTATCCTGTTCAAACTTGATGATTAGAAGGTTAATCTTCTTTATTCAATGAGCAGTTGTATGCAAATTTTTATAGCTAGATTTATCTTAATGTGATCATTTGTTAAATTATAGAATTGTTGTCACTACTTCTCTCATGTTTCGTTATCATCATTCGATCATTACTGCTTCCTGTTTACGAGAAGCATTTGGAAAATCTGGTGCGGGTTGGCCCCATCAAACAGCGAAATTGAATACTGTGCACAGGACAAATAGGAGATGCGATTACAGGTCAGTTTGTTAGTCTTATTTTATTAGTTTAAATTAAAATAAAAAGTTCTTGTAATCTAAACACATTCTATTATTATTCTCTGTTTTCAATTAGACAGTTAGCTATTTCATTTTTTGTTTATAAAAGTCATAAAAAACCAAAAACATTGAATGATAGTTTTGTTGTCATAAATCAATTCATATTAGATTTTCGCAGATTTCGATCAAAATTTGCATTCTGTAAATGTTATACATATATCAGAGATCTAATCATATTGTATATATAATATTGCAGAGCTATTTTATAAATATTAGTTAGTGAATTGTAAGTGTATTGTAGGTTTGTATATAGTTTTCAGCAAGTGTTTTTTTATTAAGTTAGTTTCTTTTGTTTTGTTTTTTTTACTTTCTTAGGACTTAAATGACCAACGGAGCTGCTAAACCCGTCGGAGTTAATAAATCCAAATGGCTTGGGTTAAGTAGACAACCCCAGACCAGATTCACTCCTCCAGTTGACGAGCGATCAATTTCGCTTGTCAAAAGGTATCCAAAAGGAAAGGATCTATCAGTTATTGCCTACACATATGCAGACTGGGAAGGTTGTATTGATGACCAATGAAGCACCAATGGAGCAGATTTCTACTTTGGTGAGTGTTTAGTATCATGGATAAGAAAGAAATAATCATCAATATCTCTATCTACAGTCGAGGCATATTATATTGCAACAACAACATGTTGTACATAGGTTCTTTGGATGAAACAAACTTTGACAGATATACAGGTTGAGTATGATGAGCCCATTCCAATCTATTGTGATAATACAAGCACCATCAGTATCTCAAAGAACCCGGTGATGCATTCCAAGACAAAGAACATTCCAATCGAGTATCACTTTATACAGGAACACGTTGCATAAAAGAGCATCATATTTTAGTATGTGGGCACAAAAGAACAAGCGGAAGACATATTTAAAAAACTAATTCCACGGGAATCCTTTGAGTATCTTCACCAGAGACTCAAAGTTATTTCTACTCCAAAATGAACGATTTTGAATGCTTTTCTTATATGTCTTAGATGTACACGAGGAAGAACCATAAAGAGCAGCCCCAGATGGAAAGATACCTTTTCCATTGATGACAAAGGGGGAGATATTCATCAGATGTAATGGACAGATGCATGGTTCCAGGGGGAGAAATGGTCACAGATATGCAGAGGACAAAGGCATGTTTCCAGGGGGAGCATGAGTGATATGAATTTATTATTGCATGACATAATTTTAGTTTTGTATCAGAGTATTGCCATCGATGCCAAAGGGGGATATTGTTTATTAAGGTTGGTTGTCATTGATGTCAACCCTTGAAGAAATCTCGGTAGCACAAAGGTTTGGGTAATGGACCCAAGTTTGTTTGATGTAAAGATGACTCATTATTGTCTTGTCATGGTTGGTAATAAGTACAAATGGATGAAATCCAAAGTGGCCCCCTTATGGTGAAAGCCCTCACGGGAAGACACTTTATGGATTGAGTTATCCTAGAAGTATGGTTAGAGATCCCATGCTTATTTGTGGAATAATGAGATAAATATCAGTGAATTCGTCAGTGAAACTATCATATATGGATAGTTCTTGTCATTCCATTTCCAGTGGTATGTGGAACATCATATAATTCCTCACGGTTAGAGAGTTATGGCCATAAGAAGTTGGAGAACCAAGGTTTGTGTAATGGAACCAAGTTTGTTTAATGGATAATGGTATGATATTTGATATATTTTCAGGTAATACTATTCTTTATGGATAGTACATGTCATTCCATTTCTGTTGGTATGTGGAACATCATATAACTCCTCACGGTTTGAGATTTATGGCCTTACGAAGTTGGAGGACCCTCATATGTCATCTAGAAGCCCCAAAAGGTCAAAGTAGTCAAAGTTGTTTAAGAGATTTTAGAAGGTAAATAATAAAGTGAAGTGATGAGTGCACTATAATTCAATGTGAATACAAAATAAATTATTTAAATAATTAATTTAATTGAAAAATTAGAAGTGGTTTAACCCTAAAATAAGGAAAGTGGGCAAAGTGAACTAGAAGATGTTTTTAAGGAAGCTACTTGGAGAGTATAAATAAGAGGCAAGGACCTCTCATTTTATATCACACTTGAGCATATTGAATATCTATATGTTTCTGAGGTAACCAAAGGATATCTAAGATGAATTTCAAAGCGAAGGTGAAGAAAAGAAGGTCGGAATTCAAGGGAGGATAAATTCTTTTGATGATGCTTTCTAAGGTTGGTGCAGGGTTGATGCACTTGTTTATGGTATAGGTTGATTACAGGTTGAGGTACAGGTTGATGCATGGTTCAAGTTTATTGGTACGGGTTTACAGTGGTATATCTCACAGTGATATACAAGTTTATTAAAGGGTATATCATAGTGATATTGTGACATTGGTTCTATCATTCTACTTCTACTTCTGTGGTAGTTGATGAGGCAAGGACAGTGGTCAGGCCACTGGGTTGTGGTGGTTGTAGCTTGAAAAACTAGGGTTGGAGCCTCTCTCTAGTTGCAATGAAAACAAAGGAAGTTGGTGCTTCCAATGAATGTAATTTTTTTTTTTTTTTTTTTTATGTGGTTTTCTCCCTCTTTAGTTTTCCATGTAAAACATTGGTGTACTATGTATGTGTATTATTGTTCATTTGTTCATTTGCTCATCATTTATTTACTATGAAAATATTGAATGATAATTCTACAATAATATAACACTTGGATTATTTGGTTAAAAGGATTATAATTTCTATTACTAATTCACCCTCTCCTCATCCAATAGCCCCTCAAGATTCAAGGAATAGGATAGGGTCCTTCCATAATATGATCCAATGTACGATGTTGCCCTACCCTAACGGTTTTATTAAAATAATAGTGTGACTCTTTTATATTGTTCTATGAATATTTGAGGTGTTTCTTTATGCAAGTATTTGTTTCTTAAAAAGTGTTATTAAAGCACTTTCCTTGGCAAGAAATGTGGACAATATTTTATTTTTGCATATTTTTTTCAAGAATAAAAAGAGGGACACTAAATTTTGGACAATTTCTATATATTTATGTGCAAATTTCACAAAAACATGTTGTAGATATGACTTCCTACCATAAAACACCCAATTAAAAACAAACGCCAAAAGTGGAGTCTAGGGAAGTCAAGAATCAACTTTTAAAATATATAAATTTGTTTTTTCCACTGACGACGACGTAAATGTTTTTTCAGAAAGTAATCTTGAGGTTGAATCTAATTAGAAAAAATTACGATATGAGTCTCTCTTTAAAAATAGTTTATTTTAAAAACAAATCACCCAAATCAAAGCTCCGTATGAATATATCGCTTATTTAAAATCATCCATTTTGGGGGTTTTTCATGACGATGACTGCATCTACATAACTCATAAATTTTCACAAAGTGCTCATATTGATACCTTGATCGCTATTGGATACATAATTTTAATATATTTCGGGTATGTATTATATGTGGTATTTCAAATGGATATTCGACTTTTCATGGAAATTAGATGGAAGATTGAAACCCTTTGAGCACCATCTCCAAGGTGTAAAAGTTGTCAGTAACAGTTGTGACAATGTTCAAATGTCCTTGGCTCACACATATGAGAGATATCTTATGTAGATGATATCATGGATTCATATATACTCAAGAATTATATGCATGGTAAGGATTTTGAGGCCAATTGTGATGATTGATATATGGATAGTTTTCATTTCTAGTCCTAATAACCACTTCTATATTTTATTTGATGACTCTAATTTCTACCTTATGTAGAGAACATCAATGTGACAAATCATGAGCAAATTGTGATTACTAGTGTGCATCCTGCATATTATACAATGGTATCATTCCTTCCAGATTCATTTACAACCCTTTCCCACTGTGTGTGAATGGATCTTCTATTTGGATCCACATGACATGTGTTGGTCTTTGGAACATCATTTTAGTTGGTTATTAGGTGTTTCACCATTCCTCGCATGGAGTTAACATGAGAACTTGGATAGGAGACCCTGCTTATTGGCTGTTGGATTACTTCAACATGGTGTCTTCATTTCTACATGGGACTATGGTAGCTACTCAACACTCATGGTCCACACTTATCCATGGGACCCCGGTAGATGGTTTCCACACCCTCATAGTAAGCTGAGGACAATGCTTGCATAAGAGGGATGGAATGTTAGGGTAGCTAGAGAGGGTAGTGGGATGGCCCAGAGGGCCCATAGTGATAATATCGGAGGCTATTAAATGGCAGGACTCAGAGGGTCCACTATAGTATTAAATAAGGCCCACTATGGTAGTTAGATTATAATAAATGCAAGAGGACTCTACTAGAATTTATACTCTAGAAGGCCCTCCCAGAATTTTCAAAGTGGTCGGTAGAACTATAGGATTCAAGAATGAAGATTCAGGGGATCGATGGATGGAAGGAATGGAGGATGGAGGCCGGAGGAGGATGGATGGAGGAAGGATGAATGGACATGGATGGATGAGGAATGGATGGATGGATGGATGGATGGAGGAAATGATGGACATGGATGGAGGATGGACGGATGGATGGATGGATGGATCGGGATGGACGGATGGAAGGATGGAATGGAATGGAATGGAGGAAGGAATGGAATGGAAGGAATGGAATGGAATGGAATGGACCCGAGGAAGGAGGATGGATGGACGGACGGATGGAATGGTATGAGGAATGGAATGGAATGGAATGGAAGGAATGGAGGATGGACGGATGGAATGGATGGAGGACGGAGGATGGATGGAATACGGATAGATCGGAATGGAGGAATGGAGGGATGGATGGAAGGAAGGATGGATGGGGGATGGAAGGATGGAATGGAAGGGACGGACAGGATGGATGGAATGGATGGATGGAATGGAGTGGAATGGACGGATGGACGGATGGATGGATGGAGGAAGGAATGGATGGACGGATGGAAATGGAGGAGGATGGAATGGAGGAATGGAGGACGGAACCACGGAGGACGGAGGAATGGAGGAATGGAGGACGGAAAGGAGGAAATGGAAGGAGGAAGGATGGATGGAATGGAATGGAATGGAATGGAAGATGGAATGGAGGAGCCGGATGGATGGAATGGAATGGACTGGAATGAATGGATGGATGGATGGAAAGAGGAAAGAAAGAAATGGACGGATTTCTTTGATCTTTCTAGCTTCATCTAACTGAGTTCTTAAATTCTCGAAGGACATGTTGGGATTATTAAAAGATGTGAACACTTTCCTTTCGTTTTATCAACTATTTCTTGAGTGACTTGTTTTCTTCTATTTTCTTTTCTTAGGCCATCTAAAAGAACTAATCAATTCTTCTTTCATAATTGTCTCTTTTTCAATTAATTTTTCCTGGCCTCATTTCCTTCATGGCATTCTATTTCAATATGTCTTCATTTTTTCAATTAAAGCAAAACAACATACCTTTTGTTGATTATGTACTCTTTCATCTTCTCAATCAGTTTGACATGGTGAACATATTTCTTTTTTGATCTATAATTAAGATCTTCTTTACATTTCTAGAATCATATGATGGGTGAAGAATATATACTATGTAAATTATCCCAAATTTATTTTATCGATGAACATTTACCAACCTTTTCTCTTATTGATTGTGTAATTCTTCCTAGATGAAATCCATTGTTATTTTTTTTATTCTTCTTTCACCTTCCTTCTTGTTGCATTTTTCCATTTTGAACTATCATATCCTATAACGAATGACATAAATATAATACCCTTCTATCTCTAGAAAAATATTTCTATCCTTCCACTCATATTATCATATTTTAAACCATTATGACCATTCAAAAAATGGTACTCCATTCTCATAATAATCCATGAGATCACCTTCCAAAGGGTTAAATTGTTTTCAAGGAACCTCTGATCCCAATTGTTGGATTATTGAGAGGGGGAGGAATGAGCAATAGAGAAATTTAATTCTTTTAACCATAAAATGAAAGTGCTATATCACTGCATAATTATCATCCAATAGCTGCACAATAAATAAGCAATGAAAAAATGAGCAACTACATACCCAATAATAACGCTTCTTTTGCATTTGAAACCCAAAGCCGGATAAACCACAATTTTTTTATATGTTTTTAAGAATTACTTTAGCATTGAGAGCACCAAATTCTCTTTTTTTCCAACCTACAAGTGGAAGGAGGCTCCAACCCCCTAATTTCTCAGGCTAAAACCCGAGGGAATATCCAACTACCCAATTCTCTGGATACAACTAGAAGGAGGCTACAACCCCCTATGCTCTTCGGCTACAACCGAAAGGTGGCTACAACCACCTATCCTTGACCCATCCAACCGCCTTGACATAGAAGTAGAATGATGGAATCATTATCACACTATCACTATGAGATATATTGTTGTAAACTTGTACCCATCAAACTACACTAAACAAATTGTAATCAATATGTATCATAAACAAGTGCATCAACCATGCACCAACCTATACCTCAACCTATACCATCAACGAGTGCATCAACCATGCACCAAATAAATTCTAACAACTTGTACCAAACAACATGTAATCAACATGTACCATAAACAAGTGCATCAACCATGCACCAACTTGTACCTCAATTTTTATCATCAATGATTGCATCAACCATGCACCAAATATGTACCAATCATGCATCAAATACACATAAACTATGAATCATCAATATGTACCAACATCATCAACTACTTGTCTCAACCATGTACCCAACATGTACCTCAACAATACACCAATATAACAATCAAAATTTATCTAACAATTCATCACTCTATCCATAAACCCAATACCATAAACCATTACATCAAAACATGTGTCACAACCTCACTGTTATACAACCTCTATCTGTAACATACCTCAACCAAAATTCCTCAGCAATTTCATCATCCAAATCTAATTTTTAACTCTGTAATAGACCTAGTGTATATGATCACATACTTTCAAACCTTCCTTAACTTTAACAACAAGAGACTAGCATTTTAATCAAACTTTACTTTAGTCTCACATGACTAATTTTGGATTAGTCAACAACCCTAACTTGAAATAATCATAAATATGTACCTATAATGAATGAAGATCTGAAAATAGTACACAGTGTTATTCAATGTCTTTATGCAATTCCTCCAGGTTTCACTACTTGGAACCTCTCAAAAAAGGAGTTATAGAAAAAATGGCATGCCTTATTGAATTCTAGCTTATTCTAGAGAGCTAACTTGTAGATCATGCCCCGCATGGAATATTTTTTGTATGGATATGAAAATGGTACACATAATACTAAGGAATTTACTCTAACCAATACATTTGGTCTTACTGAATTTGGATCTGTTATGAATAAGTTATGACGTTTTTACCCGAAACACTTGTTTTAGACTAGTTTCAAAACTAGCCACAAACCCTATTTTCCACGGAGTGTAACTCCAAAATTACAATGACCCACAAGATGAAATGTTTATCATAGCTACTTGTATATGTTTCCTCAACGGGCTCCATATTTCACGGTCTAAATCATTCTAGAAAAAAAGTTATTGCGAAAATGGTGAGATGATCTGTAAATAACATACCTTAGAAAGCATCATCAAAGCAATTTATCCTCCCTTGAATTTTCTCCTTCTTTACTTCACCTTACCTCTGAAATTCGCATTAGATATCCTTTGGTTACCTTAGTGACTTGTATATATTCAATATTCTCAAGTGTCATGAAAATGAGAGACCCTTGCCTCTTATTTATACTTTTATGTAGCTTCCTCAACGGGTTACCTTCTAACCATCTTAAACCACTTTCCTTATTTTAGGGCTAACCCACTTCTAACCACTTGTCCACTTAGTATTTTCTCCATTAACATTATTATTTAAATAATTTCTTTTATATCCACTTTGACTTATAGTACACTCATCACTTCACTTTATTATTTAAATAATTTCTTCTTTGCAACCACTTTGACTACTTTGAACTTTTGGGGCTTCTAGATGACTCATGAGGGTTCTCGAACTTCACATGGCCATAACTCTCTAACCGTGAAGATTTATGTGACGTTCTACATACCACCATAAATGACATGACATGTACCATCCATCTAGAATAGTCTTACCTTAAAATATATTAAAACTCATATCATTGTACATCAAACAAACTTGGGTCCATTACCCAAACCTTTGTTCTACTAGAATTTGCTACCGGAATTTCTTCAAGGGTTGACATCAATGAAAACCAACCCAATTGATAAAAAAAACTAACTTTTTCCCCACTTGTAATTCATTCCCTTGCCTTGGGAAATTAGGATAACATAATGTTATAATACTTAGTACTTTATGAATAATATTATTTTATTTCTTCGCTTGAGCTCCCTTGACTTAGCCCCTCTTCCTTAAGCCCTTAACCCCCTTTCCCTCTTGTGGAATACTATCCCCCCATACTGTTTTGTTTGAATTGGTCTAAAATAGTGATGTATTTTATTAATAATATGAGTGATTACATAATACAATGATAGGCTCACTAGCCTTTTAGCATCTAGGTTCTCCGGCCTAATAATCACACAAGAACTTTGTCCTATAACATCTTCTATCACTAGCCTATAAAACATATGCACATTTACAATTGGGGTTCATCCTGAGGGTATTATAGCCGAGATAAAAACAATAAATTTAACCCAAAAAGGATCCATGTTGGTGAAGCGAGTGGGATATAAGTCCCTCATTTATGGATTAGAATTCTAGAGCATCAATTTAGCAAGAACATATCAAACAAGTTAAGAAAATTAGTGAGAGAAAGATTGTCTAGAAGTAGTTCAAGAAGTAATTTATCAAAAGTATCTCTGTGACAAGTACTATGAGGTTAAAATCAAGGAATTCCATGAATTAAAGTTAGGAAAAATAAGCATAGAGGAATATGCAAATGAATTCTTTGATCTGTTTAGATATGTCAAGGACATCATAGATGAGAAGTTGAAGATTCATTGCTTCTTAAATGGATTTCCTCAATTCTACAACGAGAATATTGAATTTGATGATTTTGGGACTTTTGATGAGGAATTTGGAAAGGATAAATATTGATATGAGCATAACATAAAAATATAGAGGTTCACAAGCAATGGAAGGAGAAAAAGGAGAATCTTTACGAAAGAAAGAAAAGGTTCAAGCCTCATTACAAAACCCAGCCAAAGAATTTCCAACATAATCAAGTAGCATGAAGGGGAAATAACTTTGTTGAATCAATGGGAAAGGGGCCAAGAGATCCTATTTAATGTTGGATATGTGAGGAAGATGATTTGCTAAAAAAGTTCCATACCAAAAGGAGAACACTAGGAATGTTCAAAACATTTGGGAGGCTATAATTTCCAATGATGTAGTAAGTACTATTCATCCTAAATTTTTCAAACCATGTGTCTTATGAATCGTAAGAATAGTATGTCATGGTTATTTCAATTAACCATTGGAACCAAGAAAATAATCAGGGAACTGGTGGAGAGATGTCTATTTGAACTGAATGGATCTTCACATGGGAAAACTTGAACATATTGCCACTTGGTTTATATGATGTTCTCATTGGTGGATTGGTTGGAATTACATTGAATTAATATTTATTGCTACAATAATACCTTTTATTGCATTAGTGAACATGGAAACTCAAGAACGATAGGTATTCCAAAGGTGAGCTCTATTAGAAAAATTTCATCCTTGCAATTGAAGAAGTTCTCTAGAAAGGGTTTCCAATAGTATGCAACCTATGTATTGGAAACATTGGAGTACAAAGGCACAAATCCCAATAAATATCCTTTATTAAAATAATTCAAATGTGTATTCCCTATGATGTTCCAAGACTACTCCCAAAAAGAGATTAAGTTTTCAATCAACCTTATTCCAGGAACTACACTAGTGTCTAAGTCTCCTTTTAGA
>SNQJ01S0266128.1:0-11947 GCA_010110895.2 Picea sitchensis | reverse complement strand
CTTTCAATTCTATCATACCATGCTCTAGGTGATTTCTTTAATCCATACAAGGATTTCTTCTATCTGCACACATGTGTCTAATTTTCATGTGTCTCTCAACCTTATGGTTTCTCCACATACACTTCTTCTTATATTACACCATTAAGAAAAGTTGTATGCATGTCCATTTGGTATACCTTCCACTTCTTGACTGCAGCTATTGCAAGTATAGCTCTAATTTAATTGTATCTTTCCATGGGAGAAAATGTCTCCTCATAATTTATTCCTTCTTTCTGTGAGAAAACACATGCTACGAACCTTGTGTTGGCTTTCTTTGGCTAACCCGGGTTCTGGTCTTAAATAGGTTTCCAACAAAACCCTCAAAAACTATCGGCCCTCCTGGTAAACCAGGAGGCAACAATGTACACATGGTGCACAATGCAGTCTCACCTAAGATAGATTTTATGGGGGACTGCAATACTCAGGTGTTTGAAGTCTAGGAATGAGTGGGGATTGTGTTTAGATTATTTTCCTCATACATCGTCATCATTAATCATTCATCTACTTCTATGATTCATTCATTTTAAACCTATGCATGCATGTTGTTATAACTAGTTTTAATCATTCATTCTTGAGCTAATGATTAACATAATAGTAAAACAATTTATTAACAATCACATAGGACACAATTTTTTACCGTGGTTCACCCCCTCTTGGGGCTACATCCACAAAGATCTGGATTCTCTGCTCTTTTATTTATTCTGCTACAAAATCTACGCTATGCGCATTAAATCTTCGGTATCACAATCAAAATGAGGTTAAGTACCCTCTTGGAGGATGACTAGATCACACCAGGCTCCTCGGCCTGTGACCTAACCCTCAAAGACTAGCTTAGTTCACTCTGCCATAAAACATATTACGATCAATAGCTTCTCAACCAACTAACTCTCAATAATCAATTGACCGGCCTCAACCGAGACCTGTTAGGTCCTTATTTATATTACTTTATAGGCTTATAGTTGTTATAATCTTTGTCAAAAATCCTAACCCTAATACAGTTAGGCATGTCTGCATGTGTGCCACATTGCTTCTCCTCCTGCATGTTGTTTTTCCTTCTTTTTTTGCATGCTATTTTTCTGCCTCCTAATGCATGCGCTCCAAAAATAAATCTTTTCCTCAAAATTAGGTTTGCACCCAAAATAGATCCTTCTTCCCAAAATAGGCCTGCACCAACATCTTTCCTTATACTTCTCGATACTTCTATCTACTGAATGTTTTGTCTTGTGAATCCAATTGGAACTTACAAATATCTTCTTTTTCGGTCTCAAAACCACATCCCAAACATCATTCTTTACAATGGATTGTTACTCTTCAACCATGGAATCCTTCCATTCTTTCTTATTTGCAACCTCTTCATTTTTATCTAAAGGATCCATCTGAAACACCATACTTTTTTGCATCCTAAATAATTTCCCAAGCCCAAGTTTGTATTAGATTCTTGGTATTCATCTCTCATATCATGATATTCTAGTACAACATCATCACCTGCATCTATATTTGTAACTCTAGGAGCTTGAGGCTCCTCATCATGAATATCATATGAATGATTTTGTCGTGATCTGTTTAAATTTGTATCCTCATCGAAGGTAACATCTCTATTAGTCTTAATCTGATGGTGACCGGGGATGTAAACTCTATATGCCTTCGATGTCTCATTATATCCAGAAAATATATCCTTCTTTCTTGAAGGGTGCAACTTCTATCTATTGTCCTTGGGGACATGCACATATACTAAATAGCCAAATATCCTCAGGTGGTTGACCTCTGGCTTTTCACTGGTAAACATCTCTTCTGGTGTCTTGTTCCCAAGTACTTTGTGGGGACTTTTTTTCTACACATACGTAGTGGTCCTGGTTTCTTCTTCCCACACATGCATGGGTAAGTCTTGATCATGAATCATGGCCTTCACTGCTTCTATGATTGTACGATTCTTTATTTATACCACATCATTTTGTTGAGGATTTTAGGGAGTAGAGAGATTCGTCTTAATCCCAACTTCCATACAAAATGTCTTGAATTCATCTTTAGTGAATTCTCCTCCATTAACTGAGCTCAAAATATTTATCTCCTTTTGAGACAAGTTTTCAACAAGTTCCTTGAACTCTTTGAACTTGTTGAACACTTCATTTTTAGCCTTCAAAAAGTAAATCCAATTTTTACGTCAAAAATCATCAAAAAATGAAACATAGTATACATACCTGCTAAGTGAAGCGGCTGACATCGGTCCACACATGTATGAATGTATAATGTCCAAGACTCCCTTATATTTTCTATCACTGCTTGGAAATGGTTTCTTCATGGTCTTGCATTGTGTGCATCCGTTACATGTTCCTTCATGGTCCACTTGAATTTTTGGAAAATGTGTCACCATCTTGCTCACAATCGGTAGGTATTTATAATGTATATGAGCAAACCTCCTATTCCATAGTTCACTTGGAGTAATTGTATTGTGTACTAATGTTGAAATGAAATGTCCTTTTAAATTGTATAAGCCTCCTTTTTGGACCCCAATCACTACAGAATCATCAATATGTTTTCCTTTATGCCACATGAGGACTTCTTCATCAATGAAAGAAACTATGAATCTTTTCTCATATAAAGTTGAGATAGAAAGGATATTCTTCTTCAAACCATGTACATACAAAACATCCTTCATCTTCATAGGTTTTTCGGAGTCTAACTTGTAGGATGATTCTCCTACTCCTTTAATGGGATGTTGATAGTCATCACCTAGCTTCACCTTGTGAGGTGAATCTTTTGAACTAGATCTGAGAGAGATTCCTTATAACCATTCATGTGCTTATAAGCACCACTATCAATAGGCCATGTTTCACTTCCATGAGTGGTTGTACCTATAAGATCTGAGATCAAAATATTCTTCAATTGAGTCTTCTTCTTTGGTTTTCTCATGATCATGTTCGTCATCTTCTGCGGCATGAGCATGATGTCTTTTATACTTTCCTTTTCTGACATAACCTTTAGAGTTGGGACAGTTTATGGAAATGTGTCACATCTTATGAAAAATGAAGCATCTATAATTTGAGAAGTCATTCTTGAACTTGTGAGTCTTTTGTAATTCATGAGGTTTCTTATGTGAGTGAACTTACTTATTTCTCTTTCCTTTTCTGGTATGTGCTACTAGGGCTTGATTTTCTTCATCGGCTAGTTTTTCTTCTCTTGTTGTCAATCTAGATTCTTCTTGAGTACAATCCTCCCACAATGTGCTAAACCTTGTTAGCCTTCTTCTTGAACATATACCCTGAATGAATTATTCCCAAGATATGGGGACACCACACAGTGTAGTCATCACCAACTCGGCTTCTTCGATTTTGTCTCCAATCACTTCTAGTTGTTCTTTGATCTGAGACACTCTTGTGAAGTATGATTGGATAGTTTCTGAAATTTGCATCTTCACATTCTTGAGTTGTGTTCTCAAGGTCATGTTCCGATTAATATTCTTACCTACATACAATCGGGATAAGGCATCAAACATTTTTTTGGGAGTTGTGTCGAGTGAAATATATGCTATATATTTCGACATTAAATTGTCAACCCAGGGCTCATAAGCTTCGAGGGGCTAGCATTGTATGTGTAAGCCTAGAGCTCTAATATAGCCTAGTCTAGCCTAATCTAATATAATTCCAGAAACACACTCAGATAATAAAGAGATTAAGTAAATTTTGAGTTGTAACACAGTATGTGTCAAGATAGAAAGGAAACATATTTCTTCTACATTCCTATCACTTCATTCTTAAATTAAAGAAAGACTATAAATTCAACATAAAGCATGCAATTGATAATTATGTTTTAAGAAATACTATAGATGAATTAAGATCTACTTGAAAAGTGACCATGTGAAACTACTACAAACTATACTCTAAAATAACTCTTAAGATAGCAACATAATCAACATTAAGAATTTGTACTATAAAATAACTAGAAAAAGATAACATTACAATTCACAGTTACTTCTAGAAAAGATAGCATTAAAAACCACAACTAATTCTACACTGGAAAAGACATCATTATACTATCAACATAAAGGATTGACATAAAAAATTCATATCAAAAATCAACATAGGAAATTGAGAATTTATATTTCTACGTATTCATGTTCAAATGATCATTCTCTAATGTCTACGACGACGAATAACATCATGATGACATCTCAACACAATAACTAATTCAAATGGTATACTCTCAATATTAATTTCTACAAAAAGATGCAGGGTGTGAACAAAACAATCTGCTAAGATCTTTGTCATTAAAGGAATATTGAATACATGTTCCTGTAACTAATTAGATCTATGAACTATTCTCTCAAAATAGGAAATTATGTTGTTGTGATTAAACTTGAAATGTTTCAACAGAGATATAGTGATCACACAGTCTTGGATGGGTTAGTTTAATCTAATTTAAATGGGCTATGGACAAACTCTTAATGAATTCATCCTACAAAGAGGATATACACATTTGCATCATAATATAAATAATTAAAATGAGTACATACAATGATAACACAGTTAGAAGAGAGGAATTTCTAATTAAACAAAGCTTGGATTATAGAAGTTTGAATATATAGAGAAATTATAGAAATTCCTGCAAGAGAGAGATTAGAGAAATTCCTGCAAAAGAGAAACCATAAATCTGAATATACAGTAAAATAAGAACATGCAAACTATTGGTGGCCCCCCCAAGTAGTTGTGATACTCTAGCTCACAAGATAATCACAACTTCAACATGATTTTAAATTGCATCAGAAATATATAACAGTGACGAATTTTAATAGAGTTCATCAGTTATCTTCTCTGGTAATCTCATCGTTCTAGCGGACTCAAGTTTATATAGAGTTTGAGAGGTCGACCACTAAAAGGGTCGACACTCTACCAAAACCAGAAAATTGTTAAATCTCTATTAACAAACAACAGCTTTATTAAATCCATAGCTCGAATATAGGGTAAATTTCCAACTTCTTGAATCAAAGTGCGAGAGAAACCATAGCAAGAAGATGATAACAGGCACAAAACCCATGTTTTGCATTCGCTCAAAAATGCCCACAAATATGCCAACGGCCAACCCTGTTGTGCTTCGAGTTATGTATCAAGTGTCGGATGGAGGTTCGGATCTGTCTGATATAAATTTGGGCTACTTGATGAAAGGCCACAAATCACTCTCAATTCGTCAATAATTTCAGGAAACCGCCTATTGGGGACCTAATTAGGCATATTAGGCACAAAACCATGTGTCGGATTTTTCCGATTCAGCTTCATTTTCCCACAAATTGAGATCAAAGTTCACTTCCTGGAAAAGGGCGTGACAGAAATTTTGAACTGTAATTTGTTCTCTTAACTAAATGTTCTTCAACAATATCTCTTAATTGTTACTATAAGATATGGCACTTTCATCGCCTTTGCTTTCAGACCATAATGGGTGCCGCAATGAGTGTTGGAATTTCAAATCCAAGTTTATTGTGATTAAATATTTCAACGAAGCTTGCATTTAGTTATGAAAAACACGATCTATTGTTTGGAACAATCTCCCTTCATTTTTGTTTGTACAATCGTCCACCTATCAAAAAGAACAAATATTATTAAATTGATACTTCAATGATGAAAACGTTGTAATAATGTATATAGTGAATGCATCCCCCATGATATCCATTGCTTATCTATTCAGTGGATTGTACATCTATATAAAACAAGATGTTCATAACACTAGTTTATCATCTACAAATTAGTTAAAACCATTTAAAATGCATTAAAAAGTATAAACTTGCACCATTTATTTTTAATGCTTCTAATTAATGTATTTTAAATAAATGGTATGCTTTAAAGGGTGAAGGGAATGGATTATGGTCAAATATGATGATAAAATAGTGAAAGAAAGGAGGTATTTTAGGATCCCATCATTCTCCCCAGACCGAAGATATGGCATGTCCTCGTGTCATGAATTAATTGGAACTGACTTTTTATTCATTTCAAAAAATATGTATTTTCAAAATTAATTGTAGACAATATTCAACAAAACAAATCCAACATTATTATACTAAAAAAAACTAGAACTTAGAAAAAGAAATATTTGTTGGAAGATTGGTTGTTGTCATTAATGTCAACCCTAGTCATTGGTTTTGGACTGCAAGATTGATGAACTTAGTTGGACATGAAGGATAGTGCACATGAAAACACAACACCCATGGATGGATAGTATACATCATATTGTTTTCGTTGGTAGGTGGAACATAATGTGTGTTGGCGTCAGAAGTCACTCCTGGATTGCAGCAGGAGTAAGCCTAAGGCCCATCAGTTTATGTCACTATTTGTTGATAAAGGGTGATGAATGGAAGTAAACTCAGAACAGTAACATTCTAACTCAGAAACTAGGCCCAACATGAACAAGCAGATGAGGTCTTGGTTTAACTTCAGATGGTAAGTTGTAATAAGGGTGAGTAGGAGGAAGAATTCTGTGAGGAAACGCGAAGGCCTATTATAGGCATCGAGATTCTAGCAGCCTGTAGAAGAAAAATTGAACACAAGAACCTCTTATATTCAAAAGCAGAAACACTAAAAGAACACAACAGCGTTATAATAAATCCTTTATCATAACACAGTCACGACGATTCATGTGAATCAATCAATCATGAACCCTTTTAGTATGAGATCGAAACTGAAAAAGAGAGTTTCCTTACATTAAACAAGAAAATTTCATATGTAGATACATAGTTAAGAAAACCAGTGCTTCATTAAAACATTACAGTCGGGAGCTCTACTCTACCATCCATCCTAACACAAATACAAAAACTAAGTATATATACTCAAAGAAATTCACCACCTTGGCAGCAGGAAGGTAGCTGAGACATTAAAGTCAAAATTAGCGTGTGCAGGCTCCTTTGGTCAGATGAGGACATCAGATCGACATGGCTTCTTTAGGAAAACCTGCACACAGGATGATCTTGGGAAGACTGCATGCCAGAACCTCCATGTCTTACATTTAAGGAGTGAGGCGAGGTTTCAACCACCTCCTCCTACCTATATTTACCTCTAGCAGGGATCAGGATCGAGGTCGAGTTGAATTGGCACCTGTAGAACGCGACGACACATCCTGCAGCTAAACCCAGTGCTTTGGCCCTTTGCGCAGCTCTTTCTATCACCCCAAGTGACCATGGGTCGTGACCCTACACCTATCTTCAAAGGCGCTTTTTGCATTTTGCGTTTCGGAGTTTTTCGATGCAGTGGAGGAGCGACCCCATGTCTTTCAAAGTCCTGGTAGCCGAAATGTCCAAACGGTTAATCATTTCACATTTTGGAGTTTCCCGATGCAGTGGAAGAGAGACCCCCTGCCTTTTGAAGTCCTGGTAGCTGAAATTCCGAAATGGCTAATCATTTCTCATTTCATAGTTTCCCGCTGCAGTGGAAGAGCGACTCCCTATATTTTGAAGTCCTCGTAGCCGAAATGCCGAAACAGCTAATCATTTCATGTTTTGGAGTTTCTCGATGTAGTGGAAGACAGACCACGTGTCTTTTGAAGTCCCGATAGCCGAAATCACCGAAACGGCTAATCATATCGTGATTCAGAGTTTCCCGATGCAGTGGAAGAGAGACCCCATGTCTTTTGAAGTCCTGATAGCCGAAATCGCGACCGAGCCTGATCAGGCACCATGTGTCCCGACTGGATCGGACGACCATGATAATTTCATGACTTTGGCCATAAGAGATGAGCCCATGTGCTAAACCTCGTGCAACTCCACGACTCAAGCTTACCCAATGACCATTGATCTGCTCCATCTATAGATCCTCGTCATTGAAAACAAAATGCTCGTTCGCTTGATTTTAAGTCCTAAATGGACTTCTTCTATGTGTTGCGCTTGGCGCTCATGACTGTGACCTTTGAATAAAATGTATTTGATGGGTTTTTAAACCCCATTTCTACGCATTTACACCAAGGGCCTGAAATCAGAGAGAAACACCCCCTTGCAAGAATTGGCACTAACATTAGGCTCCATGGGGGATAGAGTCATCCCTGCGATGCTCTAATAACTCCTTTTGTAGTTCTAGTTGCCTTCTATTGGGATATGGAGTCATTTATTAAGCCAAAAATAAATAGAAAAACAATATTTACAAAAACAGAGGAGCCATCTAAGGCTCAAACAAAACATTTCTTCAGGAAATGCCCATTTACTAGGCCGTTAAAAACTTCTTCACCCTCCAAATCCTGCAACCTGTACGTGTTATTTAAGAATACTTCAAAGATTTTGAAGGGCCTAATCCAGAGGGCATCAAACGTGTTGTGTTTGCCCCTATCCTACCTGGGTGCATCCCACTTAAGCACCAAATCTCCCAGCTCGAATTCCTCCTTCCTGACCTTCTTGTCAAAGGCCTGCTTGATATTTTGTTGATGACTATAAGCTATGTCCATTACTTGCTCCCTGACCTGTTTCACTTCCACCACTTGATGAATTCTTCTAACCATATGGTCTGGCTCTCCTTCATGATCTTGAAAGAATTTCGCTACTGGTAAAGCGAGCTAAGTGGGAAACACAGCCTCCGTCCCATAAACAAGTTAAAAAGGTGAGGTGCCCAGGGACTTATTTGTTGTCACTCGATCGTCCCATAGAGTGAATTTGAGCTTTGAATCCCATGCCCTCTTATTGTCTTCCAATAATCTTTTAATGATTTTGATTAGACTTTTATTGGAAGATTTTTCCAGACCATTTCCTTGAGGATAATAGGGAGTGGAGTGAATTAGTGAAATCTCGAACTGCTCACAGAACTTAACTAGAGGCTCAGACTTGAAAGAAGCAGCATTATCAGTAACAATTCTATTGGGATAGCCAAATCTGGCTATGATATCCTCCAAGAAGCTGATAATTACCTTGTGTGAATCACTCCTGGTGGGGGCAGCTTCTATCCAATTGGTGAAATAGTTTGTTGCAATTAGAATCCATCTGTGATGGCCACTTGAAGGAGGATGAATTTCTCCAATGAAGTCCAACCCCCACTATCGAAAGGGTGTTGAAGCTACTACAAGCTTTAGTGGCAGAGATTTGAGTTGTTGCTTTCCTGAGAACCTTTGGCATTTGATGCAAGCTCTGACTTCTCTGCAGACATCAGTGAATAAGGTGGGTCAGTAGTACCCAGCCCTGAGAATTTTGTGAGATGTGGTCTTCCAGAAATGATGCCCTCCACAAAGGCCTCTATGGAAATCAAACATAACTTTCTGGGCTTCTTGTGGGTTTAAACACCTCAGAAACACCCCTAGAGGGTCTCTCCAGTACAAGACTTGGTCAATAAGGCAATATATGACCGCCTTGAGATTTAAATCTCTTGCCTTGATTTTTCCCATTCCATCAGGAGGCTTCAACTCTTGCAAAAAGTATAAAATGTCTCTGTACCAGGTGCATTCTTCTAGTGATAAGCCACCCTGAGAGCTTTTGTTGGACAACTCAACTTGCTAATTTTCTGAGCAAGCATTGATGAAGCTAACCCCCAAGGCCTTGCAATTGGATTCAACCAGCAGCTTGGCTAAACCCTTCCCTTTAACCAACTTGGTGGGCTTTATCTCTAGGTCAAACTCAAGGATCTTGGCAATCCATTTACCTCTTCTCCCATCTATGTTAGACTATATAAGGATGTCTTTCACAGAGGCTGAAGGAACGTATGTAGTCACTCTTGAGTGCAAGACATAGACTTTGAAAGCTTTGAGATCTTTCACCAAGGCATAGGCCTGCTTCTCCATGATCTCATACCTAATTTCTGCATTTCTTAAATCCTTACTGAATAAGGAAATGGGTTTCTCTCACCCTTCCTCATTTTTCCACAATAAGATCGTTGCTACTGTATTAAAAGAAGCAAAAGAAAAAACTAGGAAATCCTTGGAATAATCAGGACTGAGTGCCTCAATCAATGCCTTTTTTATTTGGACAAAAGATTCCCTGGGTTCAGCAGTCCATTTTACTTCATTTCCCTTTCTGAGCATGGCTTTGATGTGTTTCACCAACTCAGCAAAATTTGAGATGAACCTCCTCAGAAATTTAATATTCCCTAAAAAAACCTAAACTTCCTTTCTAGACCTGGGAAGTGACAGGGTCTGAATTGCCTCTACCCTATTGGGATCAATTCTCACTCCCTCTGCTAATACTATATGGCCTAACAGCTTCCCCTCCTTCATAGCAAACAAAGATCTCTTGGGATTTAAGGAAATGCCAAACCTCCGGCATTTCAAGAAAACTTTCCTCAAGTGACAGCAGTGCTCTATATCATACCTGGAGAAGACTATGATGCCATCCAAATAGATCACCACAAACTGATCTTTCTCCCCAATGAAGGCTATGTCCATGGCTCGCTGAAATGTTGCTCCTGCATTCATTAATCCAAAAGGCATTTTGGCATACATGAATGTGCCCCAAGGATTTGTGAAGGTTGTTTTTTCTTTGTCCTCGGGCATGACTGATATCTGATTATATCCAGAAAAGACATCAATCATGGATATCCTAGATGCACCATTTACCCTCTGTAATATGTGTTCCATGTTGGGCAAGGGATAGTTGTCTTTCTTTGAGCTCCTATTCAGGTTCCTGAAATCAACACAGAGCCTGATTTCTCCACTTTTCTTCCTCACCGGGACCAAATTGGCCACCCACTCAGAATATCTCAAGGGGACAATGATTTGAGCATCTAACAACTTCTTCACTTCTCTCTCCATGATAGGAAACAACATGGGATTTATCTGTCTTAGCTTTTTCCTAAATGGCTTAGCCTCTTCTTTCAGTGGGATCTTGTGTTCAATGACAGATGTGTCATATGTCTTGAGGTCTTCATAGATCCATGCAAACACATCACCAAATTCTCTTAATAACTCGGTATATTCGGCCCTCTGTTCTTTGGTCAAACTGCTTGACAACTTGACAAGCTTAGGCTCCTCCTGTGTGTCGATGTTGCACTCTGTTGTATCAACATCTCCATTTGAAACCCTACCCTTTACTGTCACATCATTTCCATCGAACATTCTTTATAAAGGGACTAGTCCCTTCGGAATGTGATTGCTAGGCAAATGAATAATATGGTGATTAGAAATTTTATTTAAAAATATCTCAGGGTGAGGGTGACTTTCGAGATCAGGATCTTGATCAATGTGCAATGCAGAAAATTTGTCGACAGACTGAAGAATTTTTTTGATTTCAAGATCATCTTTGAATACCTTCCAATGCTTGATATTGTCCATAATAGATGGCCTATATCTTATCTCAACATCATATTTGATCTTAGGCGACAGAGGAATCCTGAACAGACTAGCTGAGATAGCTAAGGAATCAGCCAAAGTATTTTCCTCTCTTGGAATAAAAGAAATGTTGAAAGCTGAGAAGAAATTACCAATCATGTCCCACACCTCATTTTTGTAACTCCTGAGCCGAGGATACTTAGCCCAATAAGCATTTCTGACTTGTTGGATTATCAACTCGGCATCTCCGAACACTGCTACCTCCTCAATTCCCATTTCTTTTGAAGCCCTTAAACCTAGAACAAGAGCTTCATATTCTTCCACATTATTGGTAGCTTCAAATTCTAGCTTGTATGACAGGGATATGGTTTCCTGACAAAGCGACACAAAAACCACTCCAGCGTCAGCGCCTTCACTAGAAGAAGCTTCGTCAAAGAACATCTTCCAAACAGAGGTGGTTGGAGGAGGTATCTTGTGATTAAATATGGGTTTCTTTCTGATTTGAAAAGGGGCTTAAGAACTATTAGTGAGTTGCAACAAACTAGACCCCAAATCAGTGTCAAGTGCAAAGATAGGATGATTGGTGGGGTCTGCTTCATCACTAACAATGTAGGCCAGCTGAGCTTCTCTGTACAACCTCCTGTGTTCCCCTACAAATAATGGAATGGTGGCATATGTGAGATCCATCTGTAAT
>SNQJ01S0266126.1:1660-11947 GCA_010110895.2 Picea sitchensis | reverse complement strand
TTTTTCACCTGGAAACCCAAACCGGGAAAACCAACATATATTATATTCATGCATTGTGTTACATTGTTTACAATACAATATACATATAGGATCCAACAGCATCCAAAACCCTAACCCAATGACCTGGATTAGTCCAAAACCCTAATTCCTTAACCGAAAATAGAAAACCATCGGCAAAAAACCATGTGCCAAAAAAACCACCTAAATATCATGTGGTCCCGGAAATATGTCGTCCCGAAAAAAAAAATTCGGGGGCGCTGCCCCTGAACCCCCGTGCGGGGGCTCCGCGCCCCTGCACCCCCTGAGGGGGAGCCTAGCAGCCCCCCCTTGCGTGTCCGACGCAGACGCTCAGACACTACTACTCGTGCAAAGAATATAACACATACCCAACATTAACTCCATATTGTCCATACAAAAAATATTATCCCCACTTATGTTTGACTTATCATATGGCATCCAACAAGGTCTAAATGAAAAAATTGAAGAACAATGCAAGAAAAATTCAAATAAATCCAAAAAAGGCTATAGGTGAAGAGTATAAATGTTAAAAAATGAAAATTTAATGAAGCTATAGCTACTCCACCTCATTAGAAAGTTCCAACCCCTAATTCCTATGCTAAAAAATGCATATCTAAAGAAAAGGACTATGAAAAATAAACAAAAAATAAAAAAGGGGTAATAAATAAGGTGTCAAGGTGGTAACTCTCATCGAAGCTCCCTCTTAAAGGTTTTCATGTAAAAATAATGAAGATTCCTATCTCTATAAAGCTAGTTGGACTAATTAAAATACCTTGTACATCATTACATATGATTTTTAGGGTCAAAACATCCAGTTCCCCTTCCTTTTCCATAAGTTATTCATCATTTTTACTTATCTCTAACTAAGTGACCTAGGAAATGCCTTTTGTCCTAGGAATTGATAGATGTAATAAGCGTAAAGTTTTCCCACCATGATGAACTTAGGAAATTTATAAAATTAACCTATGTCAAGATGTTGTTAGAAGAGATTACTTGATGTGCATTTCTTAATGACTCATTTTGTGACTTCATTCATCATTATAGGTGGGTGCCCCACTGTAAGACCCTGTTTCCCCCAGTCTGTAAAAATAACTATATTGGCCAAGAACTATGGAAAACTCAAAGATGTGAATGTTTGATTTGACGGACCTTTGTATAAAAGGTCGATGAATGTAAATTATGTTATGAATATGTGTTGCATGACTGCTGGGAGGGGGATGTGCTAAAAGAGACCACGATGGCTAATGAGAGGTGGTGGAAGGGACCTGGATTGGTTGCGTTAACTTCCACCGAGCCAGTACCATACTGGTTTTTACTTGCTCAAAGACCAAAACAACTCTCTGACCCTAGAATGGATTTCTCATCAGATTGGTAGGTGGGGAGGCTCCTCAAGAGTTAATGAGGGGATGGGGGGGTGAACTACCCATCCGTAAAATCTCCCAGACCTGACTACGGACGGGAAAATTCACACCACACACAATCTTGCAGAGAAAAGGCAAGAGAGGAAGTGTGGTAAGGGGTGGTAGAGAGGAGAGAGTGCACGACAGGGATCGCATAAGAGAACTAGAGAGACTCTGGAAACACAGGGAGTTCTGAACATAGGAGAAAGAGAGTAACCTTCGTCCATGATTATTTTTCTATATCAAGAGAAGGAGAGTAACCTTCATCCTTGACTTCCGCTGAACTAGAAGTAGGAGATTGAATCTCCAAGCATCGTGGTATAGCTTGGGGGTGGCTAGTGGTAAATCCGTCTGGAGTCACTGAGCCTATGGTTGGGTGGAAACGAGCACCCCTCTCAGCATTCACATCACACCTAGTGTTTCTGATAAGTGTTTATATCTTGTATCTTGAATTAAATATCCTGGATGCATGCTCATGTTTGTACACTCATAAATAGTTTCTGTATAGAAGTGTTTGCCTGGTGTTTTGATCGGAAATAGTGGATGCATGCTTATACTTATATGACCATAATTGGTTTATGTATAGAATGGATAAGTTCAGATTACGAGTTCATTCCCTTGAGATTTGTTCCATCTTCTTGACTCACGCTATGTCCTGGTTTGATTTCCCGAAGGCACCTCCTCCCAGGAATTTTCCTCGCATTCCAGAGCCGAAGTGAGTTCCTTGAAAAGACTATCGTTATAGTAAACCCACGAGTTTACTTTACCCCTGTCACAGAGCTCATAGCTCAGCAAATTAGGAAGGCTTTTCAATCAGGTCACCAAGCCTAGGGATGATTACCTAAGAACCCTCTAAAGGATCATGTGATCGAAGTCTAGAAAACTTGTACAAGAAAGAGTAGTTATCTCAGGTTTCGGTGTTTCGACACCCGAGAAACCCAAGGGCGAGACCCCTCATCTTCGCTAGTCGTGAAATCCTGGTATGCAAAACCCTGAATCGATTTAGAGTGAATAGGTTTCAGGGTTTCGGCACCCGGGAAACCCAAGGGCAAGACCCCTCGTCTTCTCCAGTTGTGAAATCCCAGTATGCGAAACCCCGAATTGGTTTAGCGTGAATAGGTTTCAGTGTTTCGGCACCTGGGAAACCCAAGGGCAAGACCCCTCGTCTTTGCCAGTCACAAAATCCCGGTATACGAAACCCCAAATCGGTTTAGCGTGAATGGGTTTCAGCGTTTCGACACCCAGGAAACCCAAGGGCAAGACCCCTTGTCTTCGCCAGTCGTGAAATCCCGGTATGTGAAACCCCGAATTGGTTTAGCGTGAATGGGTTTCAGCGTTTCGACACCCAGGAAACCCAAGGGAAAGACCCCTCATCTTCGCCAGTCATGAAATCCTGGTATGCGAAACCCCGATGCGCTATGTGGATGATCCCTAGGTCATCGGACAGGGTCTTGTGGTAGGAAGGAGGAGTCCCAAAAGAATTTGGACCGCCCATTTGTAGGGACGCGTGGCGAAGATCTAAAGCCATCGAGGTTCTGGAGATCGGGGAAATAGTAGTGAAGACCCCGTGAAAATCTCGAAAGGTAGAATGCCAAGATTTAATCCGGGCCGTTGATCCATTCAACGATCTGGACCGTAGATCCGGATGACACCGGACTTTCGAGTCCCGGGGATTAAAAAGGGAAAGGAGGAACGCTTGCATCGCGATTTCCCAAAATGCGAAACCCCGAAAGAATTTAGAGCAATAGCACCAGGTCATAAGACTGGTCATATGAAAAGTGACCCAAGGGAGGAGCTAAGGATCTGTTATACCCTTTCGGGTTTTGGCATTTCGAAAGACAGAGAACAGGGGAACTCTTGCATCGCGATTCCCTGAATCGTGAAAGTCGGAAGCGCCTTTTTGGTAAGGCCTGTGGTCATAGCCAATGATCACATGGAGGAGGATAAGGGAAGGGATGGTCTGCGCTAGGCCCCATAGAAATTCGAGGATTCTGTCCCTCGAAGAAAAGACAAAAGGAAAAGGAAAATCTTAGTTGTCGTAGTGGGTGTGTGACACCCACATTGGGATTCATGCACTATGTCTCGATATTCATGACATTGTCTTGGTATCCATGTACCCGTTGTTGATTAAAGGAATGGTATTTACCCTTACACAAACATTTTTTGAATATTGTCAGGCTAGGTGAGATAGGCTATATTATTACCCTAGTTTATATCCCTTTAAAACATTGATCAGACCTCAAGAAATATGATTCTTGGATCTAAATTTATTTTTAATATATAATTTTTATGTGTTTTATCTAAGAACATGCAACTAAAAGAATAATAAAAAGAAATAAAATAATTATAAAGATGGATGTACAAGAAAAAATGCTGAAGTATGTAATAAAATAACAAATCTGAAATAACAATATTCTAACAGTTCTCAAAGAGAGAAAAATCAACAAAGCCTTTTATTAATGACAACTTTGAGTTACAACTGAAAATATCTCTTCATGTCCTGGACCAGAGAAATTATTGGAAGTCCAAGATGTGATTAAGAATCATGCATGGACATATAATGTCAAAAGAAAATATCACAATGAAAGACTATTTTGGATCACTTCAAGTTACATGTGCATCATCATTTTGAACTCTGCAAAACTTGCATTAATTAGTATTGAATGACTTTAGAAATTCTAATTAAGCCAAATCGGACTTCAAGAAAATAAATGACCTTGGAGCATATCACTGATCAATGACTCCTAGTATTTTATTTTCCACCTGCATAACAAGTTGTTGTCAGCAAGACAATTCATCTCACTTAGAACTAGGCATACCTTATCAATAGTTTCACTTCTCTATTCTCTCATGTCCTCCATTGATTTCTTCTCCTTATTTTATATCTTCCTGAGGTAGTTAGGTAGTTTGAAACCATTTTTTGTTTTCATATTTAATTAACTTTTATTTAAGAGAAGACAACTTAATTTAAATAATTAGAGAATGTAGGTTTTCACAGTGAATCAACATGTTAGCTAAATTTATGGATAAAGAATATGTAGGAGTTTTAAGAAATGTCTGATATTTCGAGTGGAAACTCCACCCATCATTAGGGACACTTGAAGCTTTTCATGTTTTGAAAAGAGTGTCGAGGTTTGAATTTAAAGAGAATCAATGGAAGGTAACCGTTGATATCAAATATTAAAAATTGGGAAATTATCCGTTGAAAGCATAAAGGGATAAAATATATAAATTGAAATAATTTAACAATAAAGTGATCGAGAGTATTTATAATTTGGCAATAATGTTATAAAAATAATAATAAAATGAAAGAAATGAAAGGATTTGATAAAATTGTTATGGAACAACAATAAATTAATTAAAATAAATAAAATTGATAAGGGCGGGGGTATAAAGAATGAGAGAAGAGGTTTGATCTATATGATGCAAAAATGGGGGAGAACAAATAAAATCTAGGAAAAGGAAAGACTAAAAGTTTAAGGTTGGGTGAGGGAAAGGTTAATGATTAGAAAGAAAATTAGATTGAGTTGAAAAAAATATAAAGGTAGGATAAATATATAATACGGGAATGCATTGAAAATAATAAACACAATAGGGTAGGATATAAAAATGTTAAGGTATGATAAAGAATAATAATAATAAAAAAGTGTGGAGAAGGATGATAGCAACATTAAAATCAAAGAAACTTGAAAACAAGGAAGATAATGAAAAAAATTTGATAACTTTATTATTAAATTATTTTAATTTTATATGTTTTATTCCTTTATGCTTTCAATGGATAATTTCCTAATTTTTAATATTTGAGATCAACTATTAATTTCTTAATAGTTACCTTCCATTTATTCTTTTTAAATTCAAACCTCAACACTCTTTTGAAAACATGAAAAACTTCAAGTTGCGATGATGATGTGTGGAGTGTCCACTTGAAATGTCGAACGTTTCTTAAAACTCCTACACAACCTTTATCTAGAAATTTAGATTACACAACTTAATTTAAAGTAGGAGTCAAAATTTATTTTATATTTTAACTAATAATAGGTGGGGTCCTACTAGGTCCTCGTATCTTTATTTTGTAGAATTTCCCTTGTAGCTCCCAAAAATAACTTGAATATATATATATATTCAACAACAGAAAATAAATTAAGAAAAATGATTCATCAAAATAATTCCATGTTAGCATACACTTGAACCTCCTGTTGGATCATGTTGTCATTGATGCCAATGGTTTGATTATTTGGGAGATTGTTGGATCATCTGTCATAGATGCAAATGGTTTGATTGATTGATATCAAGTAATTGATTGATTGATGATTGTCCTTGATGAGAATCATAGATGTCAAAGTGGAAACCAATTGATAAAGATGGATCATTAACATGATGCATAGATGAATATGGATCAATGAGTTGTCATTGATACATGATGATGCATAGTTTGTTTGATGAAAAGATGACTCATTATTGTCTTATCATGATTGATAAGGTGCAAAAATGGATGAACTCCAAAGTGGTCCCTTTATGGTGAAATCCCTCACGGGAAGATGCTTTGCAGATTGAGTTATCCTAGAAGAACGGTTGGAGGACCCATGCTTGTATGTGGAATAATGAGATGAAGATCAATTGAGTTGTTGGTGAAACTATCCTATATGCATAGTGCTTGTCATTACATTTCCATTGGTATGTGGAATGTCAGATAACTCCTCACGGTTTGAGAGTTATGGCCTTATGAAGTTGGAGGACCCCCATATGAAGGTTTGAAGCCCCCAAGGTCAAAGAAGTCAAAGTTCTTGAAAAGAAGAAATAATTATTTAAATGATAAAGTAAAGTGACAAAATCAAGATGGATTATTTAAATGATAAAGTAAAGTGACAAAATCAAGAAGGAATACTTAAATGATAAAGTATTGGAGAGCTTTCTATTCATGGAAAGTAGTTAACCCTAAAATATGGAAAATAGGTTAAGTGACCTAGAAATGGGTTAAGTAACCTAAAAATGGGTTAAGTGACCTAGAATATGAAAGTATAAATAATATAGCTATGGTCTCTTGTAGATCATCATTTTTGTGGATCAATGGAGAGCTTCTTGTGCATGTCTTTTGGAGTATTGATGGAGAGCTTCTTGTGAGAGCATCATATTTGTGTGGCTCTCTTGAGCATGATTGAAGATCTATTCTAAGGAAGAGAGTGAGAGGAGGATCTCATGGACGCATCAAAGTTTCAGCAATGTCGGATATCTTGACGGAAAAATTCTCGGAACTTCAGAAACGCTAGTTTCTGAGGTATACATGGGCTGTCTGTGCTTAGGTTGCGTAAGCATTAAGGTATATGCGGGCTATCTGAAGACATAGAGCGTATGGTGGATAAAATGATGAAGACTTGTGTATGAGTTGGTGCCATGCTCTTGGATGATTAGGCAGTTTCCAAATCTGCATTCTATGGCCTCAGATATATCACTAAGACACTGGTATGATTACATTATTGTCTTTATGAATACTATTGCTTGATGTGATGGGAATTCTTAGGGTATTCTTGGTATAGATTCTATGATGTTGTTCAGTTTGGTTGATGGAGTGATCAATACTCTTGTGATTCAGTGGTGACATGATTGCTATGGTATACTAGATGATTATACATGTTTGAGATAGCATTCATATTGATCTATTGTGGAGCATGAGCAAGCTATTGGAGAGTTTGGAGATGTTGTGGCTGGTTGTGGGTCAGTTTGGACTGTGGAAGACAGAAGAGAAAGTGTTTGTAGGTTGCAGAGGATCTGAGCATGTGAAGAAAAGAAAAACCCTAGTTTCTCATAAGCATACGCATGTTGCATTATACATTGGTTGCGTGCACAGGCGGGTTGTAGTGAGCCAGGGCGCGTACACATGCGGGCTGCACTACTGACGGGTCACGTACATGTTGACAGATTGATATCTGTTGAGGATTTTTTCCTCATCTCAGTTGGTGCTGAGGGTTTAAGTTGAGTCTTGCATTATATAGCTGGTGCTCTTGTAGAGTTTTACTCTATTCAGTTGTTGTTGATAAACCCCGGATTGTTGTCCATAATAAAAATAAAAATTGTACATACATCTTGTGTTCTTTGTGTTCCTTGTGGTGATGACTTATTGATGATATGTGTTGTTGATATATGTTGTCATGTTGTAAGTTAGAAGCTCAAATTGATGACATTAGAAATAAGAAAGAAAAGTCAAACAAATTCTTGAATAGCTCACGAATCTTGGATGAGATCTTGGAAAGTCAAAGGTCATCATGTGATAAATCAGGTCTTGGATACAAAGGAGAAGATACACATGCTGAAGCAAGCACCTCAAAGAAACATGAGGTAAGTCCATCAAAGAAGGAAGACAATGTTGCAAAACAACTATCTACACAAGGCAAAGAAAATTTCAAAAGAACAAAGCAAGGAAGACATCAAGAAGCTATTCTTGGGAAACCAAAGCAAAGGTATGAAAGTATTTTTCATGGGAATTGTTATTCATGTAATGGATATGGTCATAAATCTTTTGAGTGTAGATCTTATGAAAGGATATATAATGGAATATTTTATAACACCATGAGGTGTTGGAGATGTCATCAAGTAGGACGCATTGCTCCTCACTGTAACACCATGAGATGCTACAGCTGTAGTGGATTTGGCCACAAATCCCATGAGTGTTGGAACACAATAAGAAATTCCATGATGAGGACTTCACATAGCATGGCTAGAAGAAGGAATGAAGTAAGAAAGGGAGACATATTTGAAAAGATGAATGCTTAGAGCTCAAGTTCTGAGGAGAAGGGTCATGTACAGAAGTAGGTGAAGAAGATAGAGTAGCCAGAACATAATGAAAGACTAAAGGGAATATCAAGTAAGACATCTATTGAGGCATATTTGGGTGACAACGGTGACAATTGCGTACATACACTAGCTGACCTTGCATAGGTTGCATACACACGTGCTCTGTTATGCAACAGGCCGCGTATATGTGGTAAAGCCTTGGGAAAAAGGCAATGCACATGGGTTGCAGCTTGATGTGATGGTATAAATCTGTGTTGCAGGGTCTAACATTGTTTATTGTAGGTTCTGAAACTGTTTTCTATAGGTTTTCATGGTTCTAAGTTAGATCACACAAGGTTATGATATAAAAAAAATCTTGGGTGCATGGCACTAACCCATGAGTATGGATTGATGTTGATCAAATGCTCATCTATTAGATTATGTAAAATAATCTGTTGGGGTACATGGCTGGTACACAATTGAAGTTTCATTGATATATATTATGATGTATTATTAGAAGCATATGGTATTGTTGGATATCATGGTGCATGCATTGAGACATGTAGTTAGTGAGCTGAATTGATAGTCATGTTGTACATCATTGGGGAGTCTTAGCTTATTGATGCATGGTTGATATAATTTCTTGGTGCAAGTAATGATGCATGATGGTACACTCATGGATGGTATTTGTTTATCATATTGATAGATTCACATGGTTGGCATAATTGGTAGATGCACATGTTGGCATATTGGTAGATGCACATGTTGGAATATGGTGGATACATTTCATGGATGATGTCTTTTGGCACATTGTTGATGTACATGGGTGTTTTGCTTGGTGGGCACATTTTGGTACATGATGTACTTGGTTGATATATTGTTCATGATTCTCTATTTCATTGATGACATATATTTTCTTTCATGATGTATGGTATGGCACAAGTTTGATGCATGAAAAGGTCCATGGATCGTTATATAGTAGCATATTGTTCATCTTGCAGAGAAGATAGGGGGAGACATACCCTTAGGGGGAGTAATTCTTCTTTCCATGATTCTAGGAGGAGATATTTATCAGATGCATACCTAGAAAAGAGCCCTATATTTGAAGAAAGAGAACATAGGAATAATTCTAGGAGGAGTGATGGTCATAGGGGGAGTATGTTTGATGTATCTTCAGCATTACATCAGAGTGAGATCCCTTGTTCAAAAGGGGAGAGATTATTCAGAGGAAGATCAAAGGAATTTAGATAGGGGGAGCATCCCCAAGGAGAGTTCAAGCAGGGGGAGCATCCCCAAGGAGAGTTCAAGCAGGGGGAGCATCCCCAAGAGGAGAATGGCCCTTTGCCATTGATGTCAAAGGGGGAGAGTTAATCACATTGATGTGATTGATGTCTATTGATGGGGAGAGATTGTTGTGGATATATAGTAACATTGACTATTAATGTAGAGAATGCCTTATATACATGTTGACATCAATAATTGGTAATTTGTGTTGACATCAATGTTGGTATTTCCATAAATGCCAAAGGGGGGGATTGTTGGATCATGTTGTCATTGATGCCAATGGTTTGATTATTTGGGAGATTGTTGGATCATGTGTCATAGATGAAAATGGTTTGATTGATTGATGCTTTCCTTGATGAGAATGATAGATGTCAAAGTGGAAACCAATTGATAAATATGGATCATTGATATGATGCATAGATGAAGATGGATCAAAGAGTTGTCATTGATACATGATGATGCATAGTTTGTTTGATGAAAATATGACTCATTATTGTCTTATCATGATTGATAAGGTGCAAAAATGGATGAACTCCAAAGTGGTCCCCTTATGGTGAAATCCCTCATGGGAAGATTCTTTGAGGATTGATTTATCCTTGAAGAACGGTTGGAGGACCCATGCTTGTATGTGTAATAATGAGATGAAGATCAATGAATTTGTTGGTGAAAATATCCTAGATGGATAGTGCTTGTCATGCCATTTCCGGTGTTATGTGGAATGTCACATAACTCCTCACGGTTTGAGAGTTATGGCCTTATGAAGTTGGAGGACCCCCATATGAAGGTTTGAATCCCCCAAGGTCAAAGAAGTCAAAGT
>SNQJ01S0266123.1:0-11948 GCA_010110895.2 Picea sitchensis | reverse complement strand
TTAGTTACTTGGATAGGGAATGATCCCAAGATATCTGGAAAGTCAGTATTTTGCCAACCATTCGAACTCCAACTCATCCTTCTAGAAGATTCCTTCTAGAAGAATCGAGAACTTATTCATTTTCTCCTTCAGAAACATATCAGCACCCTAGCCATTAACACAGTGCGGAAAGTCCGCAACCAAGCTGAATGCAGCATGCAGAAATCAAGGATTTCCGCAGGAGAGTATATATGCAGCCTGCGTACTTTCTTCAAAATATGATTTTTGAGAGGATGACAAGTGTAACCTTCTTCAGGAAAAAGTCCTTAATAAAGATTTTGATCTTCTATCATCATGATATAATCATAACATCATCTTGATAACCAAAAATGTGGATAACACAAATCAGTCGTGAAATATAATTATAGATCTTCTGTTCATCTGAGATCCGACTATTGTATACTCTGCTTTGATATATGGGTAATGAAAAGATGAAAAACGTTATTTGGGGCCTAATTTTTTTTTAATTGTGTGTGAATTCTAAGATCTTCATCTGCGCAAGTGGTATCTTTGTTTCTTTTTCTTGTTCAGTTAATGCTTGGGAATACACTAACTAGAGGAATTTTCCCCTGGGTTATGCATTTGAATCTTACATTTCAGTTATGCTATATGTGTATAATCATTTATACTCCTATGCTTAGATATATTTGGGTTGCAATACTCCCACCTAGGTGTTCTATTTGACTCCCTTCACTCTCACAGTAGCTCGGTTGTGCTTTGCACGAGACCTCCTTCCCTTTTGGAAGGTTGAAAGTGCCAACACTACTATACTATAGTGGTACCTTTGTTGGTAAATTCAGAGAACCCTTGTCTCTAATCTCACACCAACAAATGGTTTTGTTGTCTGGACCTGTTCTTTAAAGGGGAAGTGTTTGTAGAATGGCTTACTAGATCTCAAAATTATATATTGAGAACTGATGGGAGCAACGATGTGATCAATTCATACAACAAGAGGTCGTTTTGAGGAAAAAAAGGTTCGAAGTCGTGAAGAGTTTTGTCTTCTATTCGGATTTTGCGAGCGACCAATACAAAATGTTTTGGGTTCGATTGTAGTATTCCAGATATAAAATAGTATGCAGAACATAAATATTTAAGCTAGAAATGCAAGAGAAATAATGATATAATAAGAGAAATACCAAAATAATACTAGAATAACACCAGAAAGAGAACTTTGATTATTGATATAAATGTTCACTTTCCTCTTTAAGGGGGAAACCTCCAACAGAGAAGATCTCTATTACAATAATATCCAAGACAATATTTCTCATACCCTCTACTTCTATTTACACTAAATCTATCTATCCAAAAGAATAATCTAGAGGAAGATCCTTCTAGAAGCGGAAGCTTCTATTAGGTTTTCTTACATTTGACTTATTCTTCCTTATTTCAAGGCCTTATTAATATTGGCCTTTATTACATGGAATTAAATTATTCTACCTATAAGAGGGGTTAGGGAGTTTAGGTCCCTAACATCCTCTCTCACTTGAAGAACAACCTTTTCCTCAAGGACACAAATGAGGGAATTGTTGTAGAATGGTGGCCAGCTCCCAGGTGGCATCTTCTGGAGGTGTATCTTTCCATTGGAATAACAGTTCCTGGATGGTGCACTGATGGAGACGACACTCTCTCTGGGCCAAGAATTCTTGTGACTACAACCATATGGAACCTTATTCATCCAACTCAGGGATACTAGTTTGATTTTGGCACTTAGTTCCAATCACCTTCTTTAAGCAGGGAACATGAAAAACAGGATGTAGCTTTGACTGATTGGGTAGATCTAATTGATAGGCCACTGATCCCACATGCCTGCGCACTGTATAAGGAACATACAATTTGGACACAAGTTTCAGATAGTGTTGAGCTTTGAGTGAAGTCTCCTTATAAGGTTGTAGTCAAATAAATACTTTCCCCCCTTCAACAAAACAATGTTTGGAATGACCTTGATCTGCTTGTTGCTTCATGCGATTCTGATCCATGACCAAATTGTCTTTGAGGGCAAAAAGAATAGCCTCATGGATTGTAATATTTTTTTCAACCTCATGAACCTTTGAGACCCCTGGCATATAGGAGAGAATTGATGGGGGATTTTTTCCATAGACTGTTTCAAAAGGAGTCATGCGAGTAGTTGCATGGTAAGATGTGTTGTACCACCATTCATATAGGGGTAACCATTGAGCCCATCGATTTTTCTGCTTAGATGCAAAACACCTCAAATATGCTTCCAAAAACTTGTTGACAACTTCAGTCTGGCCATCCATCTGGGGGTGATAGGCAGTGCTGAGATGCAATTGGGTGCTCTATAGCTTGAACAATTCTTTCCAAAAATTGCTTGTGAAAGTGGGGTCTCTGTCAGAGACAATAGAATTAGGCATGCCATGAAGCTTGAAGATATTATCCATGAATATTTGAGTCACTGTGGCATATGTGAATGGGTGTTGAAGAGCACAAAAATGAGCATGTTTGGAGAGATGATCTATGACCACCATGATGACTAACTTATTGCCAGATTTAGGTAAGCCTACAATGAAACCCATAGAAATATATCACCAAATAATAGGGGGAATCAAAAGTGGTTGGAGTGTGCCCAGAGGTTTGACAGTTTCTTCCTTGTTGCATTGACAGACCTCACATTCATCCACAAAGGTGCGAACGTCTTGTTTCATACCCTCCCAGAAAAAAAAATAACATTTGACCCATTCATAGGTTTTGGTAAACCCTGAATGCCCGATTGTGGGTGAGGCATGAAGTTCAGGAAGCATTGTGGATTTAAGTTGGGATTGCTTTCATAAATACAAGCGACCTTTGTAGTGAAGATCTTCATTATGCCAAGAGTACCCTGGAGAAACTAAATAAATGTGTTGCAATTGGTGGATTAGGATAGAAATTTTGGGGTCTTACAACCATTCCCGATGAACAACTTGGATCCAATCTGGTACAATGAAAGAGAGGGAGAAAAAGGACTCATCTTCTTCATATTTTCGGGAAAGAGAATAGACCACTACATTTTCCTTTCCCTTCTTGTAAATGATTTCATAATCATAGCCAAATAGCTTGGTCACCCATTTTTTTTGCGTCAGGGATGAAATTCATTATTCCAGGAAATACTTGAGACTTTGATGATAATATTTGATTTGGAATCATTGACCTAATAAATAAGGAAGCCAGAGATCCAAAACATGCAGAATAAATACCATTTCCTTTTCATAAATGGATTGGCTCAAATGTCACTGTGAAAGTTGTTTTCTAGTGAAGGCCAAGGGCCTGCCATCTTGCATGAGGATGACTCCAATTCCTTTCCCGGAAGCATCACATTCCAATACCAATGTCTTTGTGAACTCCGGGAGGGCTAGGATAGGGGTCGAGCACATAACATCTTTTAACCCTTGGAAGGCATGATTCGTAGCTGAAGTCCAAGTGAAAGCATTCTTTTTAAGGAGGGAAGTGAGAGGAGTTGCAATCTTTCCATAATTCTGAACAAACTTCCTATAATATCCCATTAAACCTAGAAAACCATGCAAACTATTAATATTTTTAGGGTAAGGCCAATATTGAATAGATTCAATTTTCTTAGGATCCACTCAGACACCATCCTTACTGACAATATGACCCAGGTATTCAAATTTTGAGGCACCAAAGGCACATTTAGATTGTTTGAGGAAAATTTGGTTCTTAGAGAGTAGATGAAGAACTTGATTCACATGGGAGAGATGGGATGGAAAAGTTTTACTATAGATGAGAATATCATCAAAGAAAACTAAGACAAATTGATGGAGAAAAGGACAAAATACATGATTCATAAGACTTTGGAAAGTGGAAGGAGAATTACATAAGCCAAAGGGCATTACCAAGAATTCATAATGACCCTCATGAGTGTGAAATTTAGTCTTGGAAATGTTTTCTGCTTTCTTACGGATCTAGTGGTAGCCATAATGTAGATCCAATTTGGTGAAGTACTGAGCACCAATTAATTCATCCAATAGGTCATCAATGATAGGAATGGGGAATTTTTCTTTGATTGTGAGTTTGTTGAGGGTGCGAAAAATTAGGACACATGCACCAAGTACCTTGTTTCTTGTGTACCATGACCACATGGGAAGAATAGGGGATAGTATTGGGATGGATAACACCGAATTCTAGTAATTCATTAACAATTTTATCAATTTCATTCTTCTGGGCAAAGGGATGACGATAAGGCTGAACATTGGGAGGAAGACTTCCCAAGATGAGAGGGATGGAATGATCATGGACTCCATGGGAAGGGGGAAGTTCTTTGGGGGTGGTAAAAACAACTTGGTGGCAGGAGAGGATATATTGGAGGTTGGGATGAAAAAAAGGTGTCTCAACATCATGAATGGAGTGGAGTTGGGATATAATTCCCGAATGAATTTTTTTGAGGAGATTTTCCATGCGATGGGAACTGATGATCTCAAGGGAGCTGACTGTGATACCTTGGAACTTATATTATTGTCCCTCCTATTGTAATTGCATGGTTAAGTCCTTAAAATCCATGAGAATGGGGCCTAGAGTGTGTAACCATTCGGTACCAAGAACAATGTCACAACCACCCATGTCTATAGAAAACATATGGGATTTTAAGTGATACTAACCAATTTGGAGTCACACATTTCACATCGTCCCCACATTTTATGGAACCACCATTGTCAATCATGATTTGAAAATTATTGACAACACCGTTGTAACAATTGACATCTTGGTAAATGCGGTGATGAATAAAGTTATGAGTGATACCACTTTCCATAAGAATGATGAATTTCCTATTTTTGATGTAACCAATTAATTTGAGAGTCCGGGGAGCAAAGAAGCCAGTGAGGGCATTAAGTGAAATCGCCGGTTCAATGTCTAGTGGGTCAGAGGGTGGGGTGAGGTTAGATGGTGGTGGTAGTTCCTTCATAGGAGGAACAACAACATATTCTTTAGAAATATCCTCACTCAAAACCATAAAAATATTTTTTTCCTTACACTTGTGCCCAAGAAAATATTTGTCATCACAATTATAACAAAGACCCTTGAGTTGTTGTTCAACCATTTCAGCCCCGTTTCATTTATGGATCTTGAGGGGAGTTGCAGGAGGGGAAAAATTGGTTGGTTTAGGGTGAGGAGGAAAGGAGGGTTTGTGGGTCTGGGAGGATACAATCTGTTGGGATTCCTTGGATCGTTGAGTAGCTTCCAACCAAGTATGGGGGTGTGCCATGAGAACATGGGCACGAATTTCATCTTTGAGGCCACTAGTAAATCATTCCCTAAAGAAAGCATTTGTTATGCCCTCCGTTCTAAAATCCAAGTGATCAAATGTGGCAATAAAGTCTTCCACTATCCCAGACTGCTTTAACTTGGTCAAACGACCTAAATGGTGGGTGTCAGAGTCAAAGAAGTCATAAAGTTCGGTCACAAACTGTGTCCAAGCAAGATACCCTTGGCATGCCTTTTTTTGCCATTTCCACCATTTCCATCATTCCGGATCAAGATGTAGGACACCATAACGAAGCTTGGCTAAATCATCAATAATTCCATACAAAGAGAAATAATGTTCCATTTGGGTGACCCAACCTGTAGGATCTGATCCATCAAAATTGTTGACCTCAATTCTGGGAGGGTGAAGGTATCGAGAAAAGTGGGTAGTATGAGGGCGTTGGTAATGGGAAGAGTCATGGTCATTCTGATAATATGGTTGTTTATAAGAGGAAGGGTTTCGGGAATGGCCCCAGAACTGTTCTTTGAGGTATTTGAGGTCTTTGATGTGGGAACATTGTTCCTTGAGGATCTCAATAGTTGAATTGATTGAGCTGAGGTTGGAACTGATAGTCTTGATGTCTTCCTTGTTCTGGTGGGTGTCACCAATAAAGGCATTGAGTTCATGGGCTCGTGTGGTAGTCATTTGGAAAAATGAGTAGGAAAATGGTATAGGGGGGAAAAAAAAGGGGTTTGGAGGGGTGGGTGGGACCATGGTGAAGAAGGGTGTAAAATGATAGGTACCACTACGATTAGGGTTAAAAAGGGGGATCCAAAGGGATAGGAGCCAAATAAGGGTGTCAAAGATGGGTCGGGTCCACAAAAAAAATTGTGTTAAAAATGATAGGTATCACTGGAATCGGGGCGAAGATAGGAACCCAATGGGATAGGTCCCAAATAAGTGTGTTGGCAGGACCACTATACTTTTTTTTTACTCCTATGGAGTTATACTCTGGCCTGAATATTACTGCAATGACAAAATGCCCAAATTCTTAACAGGAAAAAATTGTGTAGTAATTTCACAACCAAAATACAAAAGGCACAATTGTGCGGAAATATATATTGTTTGTTATTTTCTTTTTGTTTCTGTCCCCAGGGGTAGGATATTTAGGGTTTCTATAGACAAGGGTTTTCCCTGTGGTATATCTCTCTGATATATGTGCGGGGTCCAACATTAGTACTCGACCCAATATCTTAGGGCACCAACTAAGGAGGCTAGACCATGCCCTTAGCCTTACTACCCAACTACCCAGGTACTAGATAATATCTTCCCAAGTGATGTTATCGGTGGCACTGTAGAAGTGAGGCAACCGATCGATTTATGTATGGAGGGATTTAGGAGATATAGGCCAATCCTTATACAGGTGTTGTCTGATGTGCTACCACTCAAAGGGGTGCCAAGAGGGTTACAAGGGTGGCCAAAAGATGTGCGCTTAGGTACCACTTGAATTTTCTGTGTGTATGAATCCTCAACCATAGGTTTATGCGTGTAACGACAAATCTCCTTAGCTTTAAGATGCTAGAATAGTCTCTACCCTAAAAACAATTTAACCCATAATTTTCTATCGAGGAAGGTGCTCTGATACCACTTGCAGTATTCCAGATATAAAATAGTATGTAGAACAAAAATATTTAATCTAGAAATGGAAGAGAAATAATGATATAATCAAAACAATACCAGAATAATACCAGAATAACACCAGAAAGAGAAATTTGATTACTGATATCATTGTTCACTTGCCTCTTCGAGGGGAAACCTCCGGTAGATAAAATCTCTATTACAATAATATCCAAGACAAGATTTCTCATACCATCTACTTCTATTTATACTAAATCTATCTATCCAAAAGAACAATCTAGAGGAAGATCCTTCTAGAAGTGGAATCTTCTATTAGGTCTTCTTACATTTGACTTATTCTTCCTTATTGCCAGGACTTATTAATATTGGCCTTTATTACATGGAATTATATTATTCTACCTATGTGAAGGGTTAGGGAGGTTAGGTCCCTAACACCGATTCCCAGAAGAAGTGTTCTAGTGGCTCGTCCAACTCCAAGAAACTCTTGAGCACAAATATAGGATCAAGAAGTGATACTATTGGACCATGGAAAGCTTAGTGATTCTTTACTGGTGGGATAATCCTATCTTTCGGGATGTAGAATTCTGGGTAAAAACCACATTGGACGGGTATATTATTGAATTTGCTACAGAAAACTACCAGTCTTTCTCGAAAGAAGAGGCTATATTTCAAGAAGGTGCTCAAGGAAGATTGTTGTGGGAGATTTCCTTATGGATTAAGATTATGTTGGTGGAAGAAGGGATGATTTCTTATTTTCTTGGAATGATTGAGTAAACCCGTTGTGCATGAGGGGCGGGTGATTCAAGAAAAATGTTCATGAATTATGATACTAGAGGTTTCTTTAAGTATGGAGGGTCATAGTGAGAATAGTGTTAGAGAGGAACGAGCTCAAAAGAGGGTTATACTAATAAGAAGAAGGTGGTGGAAACATATGCAAAAGGTTATGAAGAGACCAGATCCATTGCAGAAATAGATTGGCCTGGAGAGTAGTCATAGGAGAGAACTTGAGAAGTTGCTAGAGTTGCAGATGAGAGGGAAACCGAATAGAAAATGGTTGACAGAGATATTGGAAGAGATGAGTGAAAGTTTGAGAGGGATATTAAGAAAGCATGCTCATTTTGAGGAAAAAGAATCAGTCATAACTCTAGAGGAAGTTCTGGGATCAGAACCTGTAACACTAGAAGATGATGAATCTCTCCAAGAAAAGATGATATTTCACTTTAAGGAGACCCCCCCTAGAGAATAATCCTAATACATTGCGGAAGGAACCAACCATGAATCACCTTGTACCTCAGTGCCTCCTACGAATCCAATAATTTCCTCACCACATCCTACAATAGTTCTTGTTATTCACAATCTTTATAATTATGTAAGTTATAGTATAAGTGTTAGAGTAAGTATATTGAATCCTTATATCCTATCACAACCAGGTCCTGTAGGGTTTATTTAATTAGGTTATCAAGTTTTAAAATGGTAAGTCAACATGATGGATCCATCACTTGATACCCAAAATTCTGGGGTAAATGGGATGAGGATTTTGAAAAACACTAGTTCCCGTGCGAATCCATATGGAGATCATGTAAAAACTTAGAAGCAAGTAACTTAGTCGAGTTCCAAACCACCTTGAAATTTTGGGTTTTGAAATGGTATACAAAGTCCATTGAGCCTAGGAATGCTCAAGGACAGGCGTTTATGCTCCCTCGGGTCAAGCAAAGATTCATAGAATAATTCCCTTTACCATAGTCAGAGCAATAAGCTCTCTCTAAGCTGCAGGAGATTAAATAGAGAGATGGGGAATCTACTTGGGAGTAAAACCAGAGGTTCAAAGATGTAATTGGGAAGCTATAAAATCCCATTCATGAATATCATCAATAGGAGTGGTTCATTCAAGGAATATTACAACTGAAAAGGATCCCCTTAACATGATAAAGAATCACCACCTTGGGCGAGGCCCTAAAGTAGGTGATGAAGATTGAAGCAATGGTAGGATACCCTGAGAGCTTGCACATGATGAAATTTTTGGAGGATAATAACATTGCATAGCTTTAGGGCTCATAGAGAAAATTCAAGAGTTATCTCTACCAAAAGTAAATCGACCACAAGTATGGTGCATGAGTTGCTATACAAAAGGGCACACTATGACAAAGTTCCCAAGGTTCCAGGGTGGTGGACTAGTGAACCATCCCATGCAACCCCCGCCGATGGGACTGACAGGGGGAATTATGCAAATTGTAATGGAGACACCTTTTCATCCACATTTTTAGTACCACAGTTTTCCAAATCAGCAAGGGGACCAAAGTAATGAATATTATGAGATCTGTAGAACACATGGGAATCCTTCGAGGAATTTTCCATTTATATAGAAATACTTTCATGTCCCTAATACTATACACTATGAATTCTATGGGTCAATAAACCATACTACGAAGCAATGTCGGGCTTTGGATGCACTAGCATACAAATTGAATCGTTCTGCGTTTAAGGTCGACAAGGCTCCACAAGGGTTTGGAGGAGGTAATTGAGGTGGTGGATGGTTTAGAGGAGGTCGAACTGGCGGAAGGGGACCCATTCACTACTATAACTATGAGGAGTAGGGGCATATGGAAAGAGATTGTATATGTCCAAGGAGACCCTGGTGTGCGCACACTATAGAAATAAAACCCATGCCATTGATGGATGTCCCGATTTGATTGCAAAATGGGAAGATCGCGTAAGGAAAAGAGGTGACAATGTGATAAACTCAGAACCAATATTGGTTGTGGGAGGGAAAAGGTATAATATTAATGTTATTACGAGGGGAGGAATAAATATTGGTGTTGATGCTACTATCCCTCAACCTCACCAGATTAAAAAATAATGTACCTATTCCTCGGTATGATCCAGAGAGCCAAAACAAGTTTTAGAAAAATGTCATAGAACTGTTCAGATAGATGTCTGACTCAATAGCACCGAAGAGGGTGAATCCATAGTTCAAACTCCATGGGGAAGTTGCGGAAAACCTTGGATCTTCGATGGTTCTAGTAGATAGATCACATAAGCCTATTAATTTTTGGTTTCATATTTTGTATGAAATTTTGGAGAATGAACAACTTACCCAGAAATTGCAAAGCACCATCAGAATCACTTTTGGAACTGACAAAAACTTAGGGGAACACATTGCTACTGACCTTCCAGAACAAAATATCAACCGAGTACAAATAAGGAAGGAGAGGTCTGGTAAGGAATTCAGACTAAATGCTCACATATATGGATATGATATCAATGATGCTATGCTGGACTTGGTTTCATACATTAACATCCTACCCAAGAAAATGTGGGAGATGATGACTTATTTTCCCATTCAGTTGCACATGACCAACCAATACTGCATTTACCCTATGGGAAGGTTGGAGAACATCAAGTTGGACATTGCATGGGTTAATACGATGGTATACTTTGAGGTCATTGAGATTATGGGTTAGAATGATGTTAGAAAAATAGGATCACAGAGTAATAAATTAAAAAAAATGCGGAAATAAAAAACAAAAGATACACAATTCAATAGAGACACAGATATACATGGTTCACCCAGTGTGGGCTACGTCCACCATAGAAATTTACAAGTCCTTCATTTATTATTATCCAACAAATGAAGGGATACAACCTAAAACACAACTGTTGTAACTTCATCTTATTTCTCTCACAGTCCCTTCACTTAGAATATAATATTCACAATGATACATAACCAAAATACATTTCCCTCATAAACGAGGGTTTCCTTCTAGGGAAAAAAACCTAACATAAATTCTACCATCAGATATGTGACCTTATAATGAACGGTCCAGATTTACTATGAAATTACAATATACATTTACAAGGAAATTTTTCCTTCGGGAGATTTGCCCCCAAACCCCCTCTGGGGACCCGCTTTCCCCCAGACCTTGCAAGGGGTAACCCCATCTGCACTCCCCCGCATGGAGGATTGTACATTATTCTGGGGTGTAAAGTCTTCATGGGGTATAAAAACAGTTGAAAACAAAGACCTCTAAATTAGGAAGATAATTAGGCTCCACAACTGACAAAGGACCCGTATATTTCCTTGCTTGGAATTGATTGGGCCTACGACAACTACGCTATCATTGACCTAAAAAATAAGCTCATGATATTTGAAGTGGATGGAGTAAAATTCATCCATCCCTTGGATCCTTATGAGGGTCCTAGATATACATAACCCTCTAATGAGAACATGGAACCAAACATCTTAGATCAACTGTATATTGTTACTACAGGAAAACATGTGGACTACATTAAACCCACTGCAGATGGATTTATGATTTGGTGAAGTATTCAATCTGTAGGAGAGGACTCATAGGAATATTTTGAGAATTGGAAACATGGACAGTATGGAAACTTCTCCAGATGATGCACAACCATTAGCGTGTCCAGATGGATTGGGACTAAACCCAGAGAGCATTCAGTCTATGATGGAATCTCTGAGTTACACAAATTTTTGGTTGAAATGGAGGAAAATGTTGGGATAGATCAAAGAATATTGGCTTTAGATGTATCCCTGCACACAACCCCATCTAGGTGGTGGGTGATGCATAAAATCAATTTGACTTCATGGTACCATAACCAACTCACTATTTAGTATCATTTCAGTCCTTCATCTCAGCGCCATCCGGAGCGTTCAGAAAAGAAGCTGCAACATCATGAGATACTGGTCAGACTGTACAAGGGGAAAACCAATCCAAGAGATCATGTTGCTCAATATATCAAAGTATGGAGAGAAACACTGTTGGATCATGTAGTCATTGATGCCCATGGTTTTTTCATTGATGCCAATGGTTTGACTGATTGATGTCAAGTGATGGATTGATTGATAGGCTTGGTTGATTGAAGATTGATGAACAATGTATATATTGTCCTTAATGAGAATGATAGATGTCAAGTGGAAACCAATCGATGAAGATGGAGCAATGAGTTGTCATTGATACATGATGCATAGTTGATGCAAATGATGCAGTGGTGAATTGATCATTATTGTCTTATCATGATTGATAAGGTGCACAAATGGATGAACTCCAAAGTGGTCCCCTTA